>PVJD01005638.1:0-112096 GCA_004026545.1 Mormoops blainvillei | reverse complement strand
TAATTTAATCCACTCCTGGTGCCCCACTTTAACCATGAGAAAGCACAGCTCAGCGAGGTTAGGGACTTCCTAGGGTCACTCAACCGGCAAATGACGGAACTGGGAATTCCAATGACTCCCAAAACTATTCCCTTCAGTGAATGACTGGAAGAGTAAGCAAACAAGGAAGTTCATAAAGGAGCGAATGAAGAGGGAAGGGCATGGCCATAGAGACACACCCCCTAAGGCTCCAGGCAGAGTCCTCCCCTTGACCGCAAGTCAAAAGCCTGGTACCTTCTGGGGTAGGAGTGAGACCCAGCTGGGGACAGAAACTTTGGTCCATAATCCCTCTTCAAATTACAGGGGTTCCCAGATCTTCTCTGGAGTAGCACCCTAAATCTGGTGTGATGGGGGACGGGAGGTAGATTCCAGCTGAGAGCGCCAGTCCTGCCCCTTCTCTGAGAGCCAAGACAGAGCCAGATTCCACCTGACAGGTGGCAACAGGCAGACCCAGGGCCAAATCACAGCAGATCCTAGCTGTGGCAACTGGCCAGTACTTTGTATGATGATGGACCATTAATACTCACACTCAAGTATGTTCACAGGCCTTTCCCCAGGGAAAATACTGCAGAAATAAAAGAAAACTGCAGCCCTGGATCCTGTTGCATTGTCAGCTCCACTGGTGGCATCTAATCTCAAATCCCATGGGACAGAAATGACAGCCTTCCACAGTTCCCAAATTAACCGGTCCTTCCTCTGCATTCCTAACCTCAGTCCTTGGCTGCTCCAAAACAGAAAGGCATGAGTCAGGCTGCCATTGCAAACCTTTCTCCACATCACCTGGGAAGTCACTAGAAAAACACGATGAGACACCTACAGACAGCACGAGGACGGGCACTTTGCAATGCGCAACCACCTTCCCCCACCAGCTGGGGTCCCCAGGGGACCTTGAGCTTCAGAGAAAAGACAGCTTGGCTGTCTTTTTTGCTGCCTGCACAGAAGTGTGCCCACGTGGTCATTTTCCATCCCTCCAGCTACTGTGACCCAGATTTACTTTCAAAGAGCTGGAGCTGAGCTGGTGGTGTGTAGCTACAATTCATTCTGCCCCACTTTCCGGAAACTTTCTCCTGCGCCTCTCTCTGCTGCTGAAATCAAGCTCCAGGCCGGGGCCAGAGACTCAGGACACTGCCAGGAAGCAGAGAAGCTGGGGAGGAGAGAGACGCCTCAAGCGCAAAGAGCTTCAAGGCAAGGAAGACTGTCTGCTCAGCGGTAAGGGTTCCCCATGGGACTGTTTCCAGAGCCCCACTTCCCACTACTGTACTCCCTCCTTCCCACCATGGCTTGGCCAGGAAAAAAACCCACTTCCTTCTGCTCTCTGACGAAGCCCTAGAGTGAACGAAAGAAAGGAATGGAACTAAGAGGCCTGGAGCCCCTTCCTTGCTTGTCTGGGAAACTGGGGCCTTCCTGGAGTCTCCACTGCCTCTTCTAGTTGCCCCCTGGGAGTTACAAGGAATGACCCTGCTAAGCGCAGTAACAGGCGTGTTAACCTGCGCTTGCTTGTTGAGTACATTCTGATTCTCATTCAATGATCGTTCGAAGCAGATGTCCTCATCTCCCTTTTACAAACAAGGAAACTGAGGCTTTAAAAAGTGAAGTCATTTGCCCAAGTTTTCTGACTCGAAATCCAGTTGTCTCCACAGTACCTGGCACGTAGCTGGAGGTAAATCCATTTTTTAAAAAAAATCAAATGAATGAATGAATGAGCAGAAAGGCTCCTTCTCAGAACTTCCATCCTGGAGGAGAGATGCATGGGCACAGAGCAGCAGGCTCTGTCCTCTGACCAGGCACACGTGCTCAGGGTTATCTGCCCCCAGGCAGGCCCTTGAGTTACAGCAGCCGCTGACCTTAGGCTCTGAAAGCGGGAGCAAATACCAGCATCCAAGCTGCATTCCGCAGCCGCACTGAGCTTCCGGATTCCAGAGCCTGTGCTCACAGAGGGAGATCCTGGGGCAATTCCAGGAAGGGTAAGAGGAGAACTCCTGAATACAGTGAGGTCCAGATCTGGTGGGAGAAACCTACCTGGAAACAATGAACTTTAATATAAGAACAAAGGAAACAAGGGATCGCCACCTGACTGGAGAGCTCAGGGAAGGCTTCCTGAGGAGGCCACATTGGAGTAGATATTGGGGGATGATGATTTCTCCAGCACCTGCTGGGGCCCCCCAAGAATGAATCCTACAGATGCTTTCTACTGGTTAACTAGGAGACCAGTCCTTAGCCCTAAGTCACTGTGCCCTCCTCTTTCACAATACACACAGGAATGCAATTATTTTTTCCCTCTGTCCTCTCAACTAGACCGAGTTCCATGAAGAAGGGACCGCATCTTTCAGCCACCTTTGAATGTCAATGCCAAGAACAGGGAGTTCCCTGAATATGTGATGCTAGCTGGATGAATACCTGATTAATAAGTGGGTGGTGAATCCCTCCTGCACCCAGCCCAGCCCCTAGCCCAAACACGATCCCCTCTTCTTGACACTTTACTGCCATCTGCAGGCAACATGTCATAACAAATATACAAAATCTATCATGACAAGTATGAATGGCTCCCCCTGGAGTTACATGGTACACAACCCTGTGACACTGTCCTGCGCCTTGTTTTTCCCCCACTCCTCACAAGTCCCAAAGGATACAGGCTTCTTTCCTCTCCCCTCTTCTACCCTGTGGGATTGAGCTCCCTGCTAGAGTAGAGTCCCCAGCTCCCCAATTCGTTGTTGCTTCCAACCGATGAGTTGTTTGCTACTGACAGAGAGCCAGACGGGGAAGAGGCAAAGTTTCCTAGTTCCTTGTCTCTGCTTTTTTCTATAGGCCAGGATCTTGGGCTCTCTCTCAGAGGTGAACAGGGGGTCTCTCAGGTAAGTCTGGAGGCCGAGTCAATTATTTATTTATTTATTTATTTATTTATTTATATTGATTTTGAGAGAGAGAGGAAGGGAGGGAGAGAGAGAGAAAGGTAGATCAATTTGTTGTTCCACTTATTTATGCATTCATTGGTTGATTCTTGCTTGTGCCCTGACCATGGATTGAACCTGCAACCTTGGCCTGTCGGGGACAATGCTCTAACCAGCTGAGTTCTCCACCCAGGGCCAAAGTCAACTATTTATTTATTGATTTATTTTTCAAATTTTATTTATTTTTAGAGAGGGGGGAAGGAAGGGAGAAAGGGAGAGAAACATTGATGTGTGAGAGAGACATTGGCTGCCTCTCGCACGCCCCCAGCTGGGGATCTGGCCCACAACCCAGGTGTGTGCCCTGACTGGGAATCAAACTAGCAACATTTTGATTCACAGGTCAGCACTCAATCCACTGAGCCACACCAGCCCAGGCCAAAGTCAACTATTTATATTGTCACCTGCAGAAGATTCCGGCTGGCCTGGTTGCCAGGTATTGCCTAAGGAAATGAAAATAGCAATATACCTGGAGTTAGAAGATCTGGGTCTACCAGTCCTGTGACTACGCACAGTCCCTTCAACACTCTAGGCCTCAGATCCTAACACGTGTCCTAACTAACATAAGGCTATTATGAAATCTCTGTGTAAACCGTAACACTGATCAACAGAAACAAGGCATTCACATTAATGACTATCATTCTATTTCAATGTGGCTGGGCTTAGGGAGTTGAAGATAGGACTGGCAAAGAAGAGAGAGAGAAAATGGAGGTAAAGGATGAGGGTGGGAGGAATCGGCTTACAGCATGCACGGAGTCCCTCAAACCTGTTTTGACTTTGTACACTGAGATCAGCAGCTTTCTCAGCCTCGACATGCCTTTCTACTCTGACACGTGTGATCAGCAGGAGTTCCCCGAGCAGGCGTCTCAAGCACACACGGAGCCATAAGACCAGCTCAGGATACCAGTGGGGTCAGGGGAGGGGGAGGTCTCTGTTTGGTAAGACTGATTCAGACACCCCCACTTGGCTTCCTAGCCCTAACCCATGGAGAGGCGAAAACTGCACAGGTCGGAGCTGGCGTCCAGTGTAAGACTGGCTTCATTTCCTCCCAGAATGAAAGTTCTAGCTTCAGAGACCCTCAGAGCTCCCAGGGTCTCCGAGACTCACCCCTCCTGCTCCTCATAGGAAAGATTCTCTGAAGAGTATGGCTGGTTGTTTAACTACTAGAACCCCCGCGGTGTTCTAAAATCATAGGAAGATTGCAGCCAGGCCTTGAAGTAGCAGCCCCGCCGCCTCTACTGCTTCTTTTCTCTCCTGCTAAGGAAACACGCCCAGATGCATCGCACGAGTTATTTTTAACCATGACAGCCTCCCCGTTTGCAGCCTCTCTGGCCCAGCCTCCTCCTCAAGACAGTCACTGGCAGCGTCAGGATGTAAAGAAGATCAGCACGGATGCCGGAACACAGCACAGCGCCTCCCGCCCCTTTGCTCAGCTGACCTGGCGGTATCCTTAGGGGCTTTGCCTGGGCATTAAGCCCCCTTGAGTCCACTCCACTTCTATTCTAGACTCAGAATGTTAAACAGCAGGCAAATCATCCCGTAGGGCTCCTCAGAGAAGACTGGAAGAGGAAATCATTACAAAGGAATCTATACGTGTGCACGTTGATGGTGGAGGCGGCTAGAGAGTACAAGAGTGGGGAGGAGGCTTCCACTCTGACACCTTCTGGAGAATAAGGGATTTGTGAGTCCGGATGCCCCTCGGTCGTGGTCGTGGCCCTTCAAGGCTAGGGACTAGTAAAGCCCTTCCTGCACCCTACCGACAGCTCTAAAAACTCCATTCACTGGCTGAGGCCACAGACCCAAAGGCCTTGAGAAGGAATGAAGAGTCCTTCCTCCGAGGGCTCCCTACTGCAGCCAGGCCTTGAAAGAGTTCAAACTATGCAACCTGTCTTCCAGGTCTCCTGCCTTACAGTTCACCCCCTCTAAAATCCTTCCCTGACTACTAGGGTCCACAGAATGTCTAACTTGCCATTACAGCCCACTGCCTGTTCCTGGACCACAATCTGTCACATATTCTTCCCCAAACACTCCTTGCATTCATTCAGTCATTCAATACTGGTCGATCTCCAACACGCACAGGGACTGTGCAAGTAGCTGGGGTAAAAACATAAACAGGACACAGTCCGGAGGGAGTGACAGGCACCCTGTGGGATAACTGCTATACTGTGCGAGGGAACACAGAGGAGAGAAAAGTATGAACACGAGCGCGGAGGAGGGAGCTTTGGATACCACTGGGGCATTAGGAACAGAGGAGGTGGCACTTAAAGGAGTGGGGGGGCGGGGTTCCCAGCACCATGCAGAGAAGTTAGAGCACGGAAGTCTGATCCTGAAAGATGCACAGGTCTGGGTCAAGGTACAGTTAAATGTGGCAGGGCACTTGGGGGTATAAGGTGAAGCTGAAGAGGCAAACTAAGGCCTGATGTTAATGGGTCTTTATACTGTAGCCTTTGTTTCACGGGCAATCGCAAGCCAAAGAAGGTTTATAAGCAGCTTAGTAACAGGATCAGGTTTGCATTTTAAAACAAAATACTATGTTAGTCATATGGAGAAAGGAGGGCAAGCCTGGAAGAGCTATTAGATGGTGGGTGGCATGTCCAGGCAAGGGATGATAAAGCAGAGGGAGACAGGGGCATTATTTGAGAGACAGGAAAGCAGGACAGGTCTTGGTGATGGAATGAAGTGAGTCATGTCACTGAATTATCTGCAGGCACTGCTTTGTCTGTCTTTCTGTCCACACTCTGGCACCAATGCGGGCTGAGATGCTGAGCCCAACCCACAGGCGCAGCTCTGGAAGCAGCAGAGGCAGCACTTCACAAAGTTCTTCACTGAGCCAAAAAACATGCTAAGATCTTTACATACATTATCTCCTCTAATCCTCAAGGCAGCCCTGCACAGAGAGCACTTAGGACAAGGAAAGCGAGGCTCGGCCAGGATAAGAGACTGGCCCAGAGTCACTCAGCTGGTCAGGGGCAGGGCTACCATCTAGCACTTGCCTCTCTGACTCCCAAACCTGCGCTCAGAACCACTGCACTGCACTGCTCTGCTGCTTGGCAAAGGGGAGCCCACCATAGGAGGAGGCAGCCCCAGCCCTTGCACTGCGGAAAGGGTAAGTGTGTGCACACTCTTAGGAAGCAATGGGAGTGAAACTGCTCTCTCTAAGGATTTTAGTACAAAGAAATAACAGCTGTCAAACGTTATTATTCATAAAGATGTTCACTGCAACATTGTCTGTCATGGTGAAAAAGTGAAAAATGAGTAGGATTTTTAAAATCATGAAATATTACGTGGTCTTTTAAAATGGTAGCTATAAAGCCTAATCTGTAATATGGAAAATCTTACTGACAGAAAAGTAAGGGGAAAAGTCAGATGTAGAATAGTTCATAAGCCACGAAGGCCATTGCATGGAACATATAGCTACATGGAGACAAAGGCTGGGAAGAGGTGGCAAAAATGAAAACAGGTCTCGTGTTAACACGGAAGGATTGGGGAAAAATTTTTGTCTTTCAGATTTTTCTTTAATGTTCCTTCATCATCTTTTCAATAGTAAGTAAAATTTGGTTCCAGCTGGCTTGTCAGAGAGCCCTGGATTGGGTCCCTCTGCTGCCCGCCCAGCTGGTGCACACCGGCCCATTCTCCCCCAGCGCGCACAGCACCCAGCTCACTCGGGGCCTCTCTTACCAGCGACTCTGACCACAGCACGCTCCGCAGGGTCCAACACGGAATCCTGGCTTTTCCGCTTTTTCTGCTCATGCAGTGGCAGGTTCCAGGGTAAGGTGTCCCCTGGGGGACAGGGAGACAGACTCCCTGACCGCTCGCTCCTGTAAGACCGCTCACTCCGACATGACCGTTCGCTTCGGCATGATCGCTCACTGAGCGTTTCTTCATCCGAGGAAGACATCGCCCAGGTAGGGGCTGCAGCAGGATGGCCTGGGGGCCCCGGGAGGAGTGATCTGGAGGGGAGAGGAGCGCCTTGTTAACAGACTGAAAGGGTCACATAAGGAACGCTGGGACCTGGGAGGCAGAGAGGTTCTAGTTTTGGTTCTGCCAGGGATTTCATCTCTCTAAACCTCAGTTTCTTCATCTGGAAAATGGGAATGATGATAAAACATGGCAATACTAATTCACAGAGTTTTGGGAAAATCAAATGAGGTAATATGTGCGAAAATGCCTATAAATCTTAAAACACTGTGTAAAAGGTAGCTCCTATTACGAATAACCATTCTGATTGTTACTTGGTACATCTGGAAGATTAAGTTTACGGGTCCCAAAATAGGATGATGTGGATTAAATTCTACCTCACCACTTACTAGCTGTGTAACCCTGGGGAAACCATTTAACCTCTTTCAGCCTCAGCATCCTCATCTATAAAATCGGGAAGATGATAGCTCCTAACCTGACAGGGTTGTTTGCAAGGAATAAATGAGATCCTGCAGGTAGAGCACTTAGCAGTACCTGGTGTCCAACAAGCACTCAATAAACAGCATCTATTAATACATTCCTGTTCTACTTACATGTCCAGGAATGTTATAAGTATAAAATAGGGCAACAGATGGGAAGTATTTTCAAAAAGCTAAAGCAAGATTTCAATGGCAGGCATGAGCTATAATAGGCAGAAATTCTTTATTCCTCCCATTCTGTCTCTGCAGATATATTAGAAAAAGTTCTAAACTTGAAGCAAGACAGACCTAGGTACAAACTCTGATTTGGCCACTTACAATTGGTGTGATCTGGGGCAAGTCACTTCACCTCTCTGAGACTCAGTTTCCTCATCTGCAAAATGGGGTAACATTTCATCTTAGAGGATGTTTTAAAAACACAGTGAAATTAGCAAATGTAAAACTGGCTGGCACCACGCATGGAACACAACAGGCATTAGATAAAATGTCCATTCGCTTATTACAAGGGCTGTAGGAATGACAGGCACAGCATGGGGAGTGGGGGAGGCGGTACAGAAGGCAGTGTTCTGGTCAGTTTAGCTAGTGGAGCAGTCTGAGAGGAAACAATCATTCTGGGGCCAGCTGGGCTCCACCAGTCAGACTGGGCATCCTTCCCTCAACCAGGCCAAACTTGCTTCCCAGAACCATCTGCTACACATGGCCCACCACCCCATCAGAGGCCGGATGGTGCATGCCTTTAGCTACCAGCCTCCCTGCAGGCCCCATATTCAGCCCAAGTAACCGGCTCTCACTGTAGCTCTAGGGTCCATGGAGGACAGGAGACCAAGGACCTCCCCTTATGGGAAACACCTGCACACAGAGCTGTTATGGAGTCTGAGGTGGCCTAAATGTCTGGACACCATGGGTCCTCCTGCATTCTGGGAATCTCAGCCTGGAGGTAGCAAAGGGCAGATACAGCCTCCTGGGTCATTGGCAGAACCCCAACATAGGCACAGAATGCAAACAGATAACAAAAGAAACATCAAACAGTGCAGGAGGCCTCTGGGCAGCCTCAGGCAGACAGAACAACCCTACTGGGACACCTCCTGTGCCGGTAGCATTTGGGTCCTCTTCCCATGGAACATCGAAAAGGCATCCAGCCACAGAAGGCAGAAGAGAAAGGCCCCCATGTCCTGGCACATCTTTGCCCTTTATCCTAGCATTTACCCCTCCCCCCAAATACCTACCGGTGCCACCCCCACCTCTCAAAGCAGGTCAGGTGCTGAAGTGATTGCCCCCGCCGCGGGGAAACTCAGGTCGGGCTTCCATCTCTACCGTCAGCCCTGGGCAGGAAACGCCCCTCCTCTCAGACCACCTGCTTCATCCCATAACCGCCCATTCCTCCCCAAGACGCCCATTTTACTACAAAGGCCCGCTCATCCAAGGCCTCCTCCCTAAGAAACCGCCCCTCCCTGGCTCTACCCCATCAGTCTCTCGACCCCCATAAACACCTGTTTGACCTCGGGGTTCTCGCCCCACCCCCTCGGTCACCTGAATCACTCCATCAACCCCGGACTCACAGGAGCGCGCGCCCACGCCCCCAGTCCACTCCGAAAGCCGGAGGCCGTGTCCGCGACCTGCACCTCACCTGGGGCTCTCCCGCTGCGGCCCTCCCCCCACCTCACCCGCTCCTCCTTCTCCACGACGCGAAAAGGGGCGCGCCGCGAGTCAGGGACGACGCGGGTGGGTCCGCGTGCCCGCCGCGCGCGGATGACAAAGAGCGAGGCCGCGCCACGAGGACGCGCAGCTGAGGACCCAGCGGACGCCGGGGCCAGCGGCCGAGACCAGGGGCCAGGAAGCGACCTTCCCCGCCTGGCCCGTCCAGCTCCCGCAGGTCTCTCTCCTGGCCTGGGAGGGCTCGGTGTCCCATTTTCGCGGAGAACACGCCTCCCTTTGGCCCCAAACAGTGCCCGCCAAAGGAAAACCCTAGCTTGCTGCGCTGGGCGCTACCCGGCGCCGGCCACCGGCGCTGCAGGTGCGAGGCCGGTACTCCTGCGACGCCCGCTCCTGTCAACCAGCCTTTCCGCTGCCGCCGGCTACCCGGGCTCGGGCGCGGCCGCCCCGCGCAATCAAGCACGCGCCCCACCGCCGCCGCGCACCCCGTGCAATCAGGCAGGAGCCCGCATTCAGCCCCGCGCCCGCGCCTTACCCTGGGAGCCCGAGGAGGGGTAGACCGGCCAGGGACAGCAGCAAAGGCGGTGGCGGAGACAGCGGCGGTGGGGCGCGCCCGGGGCGGTAGCGCAGTGGAGGGGAGCGCAGCGGAGCCGAGGGGAGCGGCTCCCACAATGGCCGAGCTCAGACGCCGAGCCCCCCGCCCCCCGCGCCCTAGCGGCAGCGGCTGAAGCGGAGCCGGCGCAGCCGCCCAACCCGCTCCCCCACCCCCGGCGCCGACGCCGCCCCCCGCCCCCCGATGCGCGCTCCCCCGCCCTGCACCCCACCAGCGGCCGCTTCCGAGCTCCCGGCGCGCCCCTGCCAGACGGTCACCCCGCACCCCCTCAGCACTGACCCCGCGTCCTCTTGCAGTCCCCGAGCTCTATCTCTAGGTCCCTCTCCCCACAACTCCTCCCTTGCGGCCGCCAGTGTCCCCAGGCCAACTCACACCCCCACATTCCCCGCCCTCTGCTCCGGCGCCCTCTCCGCGCGGGCCCCGCGGCCGCTAGCTGACCCTGGCCTGGCTCACCAGCCCGCCCCCGTGAAGCTCCTCGCCTCCTGTCCCGGAGTCGCTCTCCCAAGCGGCAGGGCTGTCTCTCAGCCCAAGACCTGGTTCTGGAACAGCCCGTTCCCCTGTCTGTCCCTCTTTTGCCCTAAACCCACATTCCATACCCCACCCCCTCCCACCACCACCCCGGAGGTCCTGCTCTCGCTCTCAGAGAGCGCCCAGCCTGTGCACATACCCGCCTGGCTCCAGGAACTGAATGTAAGAGAGACCAGAAGGAGGCCCCATCTTCCTCTCAGGGTGAAGGGCAGAGGGGAACCAAGCCCCAGGAAGGAACCCAGACTCTTGTTTAGACAGCACCAATCTTGGAAAAGCCTTCATCCACTGAGAAAACATTAATTGACCTCCTTATGCATGCTCTGCCTAGTAATACCAGAAATAAGATCCAGGAGTGCCTTCAATTCTCTCATAGTACAGACAAGTGAATATGTCCAGAGAAGGGAAGGTATTTGCCTAAAGTCACCCCACTAGTAACGGGCATAGCAACAGCTACTATTTGGGCCTACCTCCTGAGGACCTGACAGTGCTTTACTTGGGCCATGCCATATCTCATCCTCACAACGCTATTCATTAATTCATTCCACAAATACTCACTGAATATCTACCATGTGGTGCTGCACGCTAAGGATCCAATGATGAGCAAGGTGCATTTGGCCCCTACCCATTGACTCCACTGGGCTTAGCAGTAAACATAGAGGTTAGATATAAATCATAATGCATCCCAGGAGACAGTGTTATGAGCTTCAGTTTCTGGCTGTAGAAACTGAGGTTAGATGATTTACTCAGTCATCTGGGAAGAAAGTGGCCAATCCAGGACTGGAGTCCATGTCTTCAGACTTAGTACCCTGTGTTCTTTTTTTCACTGTGACTGTTAGGAAAATGTGAGTTGAACCAGCTTACATAGGTCCTTGAACTTCAAAATAAGAAATTTAGTCTAAATTATATGGTTATGCTCTGCCTGGGTAGCTCAGTTGGTTAGAGCATCACTATGATACGCCAAAGTTGCAGGTTCGATCCCCAGTCAGTGTACATACCAGACACAACCAATGAATGCATAAATAAATAGAATAAATTGATGTCTGTCTGTCTCTCTCTTTCTCTCTCCCTCTCTCTCCCCTCTCCCCCTCTCCCCCCTTTCTCTCTCTCTAAAAATTAATAAATAAAAATTTAAAAAACAAATAAATTATATGGTTATGAACAGCCAGGAAAACAGAAAAGTAAGAGTAAGCCAAGGACAGATGCAAGATGGGTGTGGATGGCTCTGCCAGGAGGTTACTTACAATTGTCCCTAAAAAAGGTAATGAAGCTCTGATCCCAGCAAGGGACAGGGAAGCTGGGAACGTACGATTTCCACCCACCGAAGCCTTCTGTGTTTGCATGCATTCTCCCACATTAAATCCGGGGAAGGAACCACCATTTACGGAATTCCTAATGAGCACTAGGCAATGCCCTGGGCATTCTGTGTTTATTATCTGGTGAAGTCATGCCCATAACTCTGTGTAGTAAGTACCTTTATTATCCTTATTTTACAAACAACAAAGCGGAGACTGAGAGGTTAAATGATTTGTTGAAGCCCACAAAGCAGACTAGTGTTGAGTCTTGGGTTAGAGCCCAGGCCTGTCTCCAAACCTCATGCTGTAATTGTTACTCTCGCTGTTTGAAGCCAAAGCAAAGAACCCTAGTCCTTTGACTCAGCCAAGGGTTCTTTTCCTTGGACCACATGTATCTCTGAAACTTCCATAGAAAGGTCAGGGGTCCATAACTGTAACCTAAACTGTATGTAGACCAGCAGTGGTGGTCTACCTGTGGGACATCGCTCCACAGAAGCCTGCAGAAGCCCAGGGGAATTATGCAGCCTGACCCTAAAGTTCCTGTGAAGGAAGAAAGCTGAAGAGGCAATGAAGGAATCATTCCCAGCTAAGAAATGAGTGCAAAAACTCTTCCCTAGTGAGAGGGGCACATGGGTGCGGAGGGGGAGGGCAAGCTGAAAACACGGCAAGAGTGTGGGGAGCCTGGTTGTGAAACTGAGTCCCATAGCTGCTGGGATCTGTGGTCAGGGCCTTGGTAGACTGACCAGCCGGGGAGAACTCATGGGGGAGGGCTGCCAATCACCTAGGAAGCCTAAAGTCCCAGCCTCTCTGACTAGAGAGCACCTAAAGTTGTCTCTTTCCTGCAACCTCAGTGTCCTTCCCAAATGCCCTGACCACCGATCCTGTCCTGAATTATTCATGCTGTGGGCTGTGAGAGAGTGGAGCTTCCGGAAGCTTCCAGACTTGGGACATTCAACTGTGTCTCCCTGGGGCTCTAGCTACTGCAGTGCTACCCTGGGATTGAGCTGCTGGTGAGATGTGTCAAGCTTTTTGCAACTGGCAGCCAGCCAGTAACCTTGGGGTACTGGACTTCGATTCATTTTGGCAATCTTTTTATTGAGGAGTATTGTGTGCTGGGGACAGTTCTGGGCCCTGATCGGGTCTTTGTCCTTGAGGATTTGCAGGATGGTAGAGGGGTTAGGCACTTAGAAATTATTCCCTTCTACTATGTCCTCTGGGTTTCGTAAGAGTTCCCTTCTGCTCCCCCACCCCATTTCACCAGCCGCAGGCCTGTACTAGTTTCCTCCAGAAGTCAGTGACCTTGGAACTAGGGTACCTCATACCTGACGACGCAAACACCTGCACATGATCCTCTCCTTGGAGGGGTGCCGAAACAACTGCTTCCCCGTGTGCCTATTTGGAGTCCTGAATTTGACCCCAGACTGCTGCTTGGGCCCTCAGCTTTCCGCCTGGTCGGAATGAGACTCACTCTCTAACCATTCACCAAGCACTAATCAAGCATCGACTCGGGGCCAAGCCCAGAGCTTTGTGCTGCTGGTTCAAAAAAGGAATCAGACAGGTATGGCCGCTGTCCTCATGCTGCTCACAGTCTAGGTAGGAGATAGACAAGCAAAAGGGCAATTATACTTGAGCTGATTTGGTCTGAGATGGGAAAAGGGCAGGGTATCCTGGGAGGGAGCACAGAGAAAGGACACTTGCTAAGGAGCCTGAGGTCAGGTAATTTCACCAGGCTTTTCATCCTGTCGTTCCAGGTCTTTGCTTAAATAGCAGCTCTTTCTGTGCTCTGTCTTCACTGAAAAACTTCATTCTTCAGTACTGGTTTTTCCTCCCACTATTGTCTTCTACCCCAACCTGTTCTTCTGTACCCTCTGGAAGCAGGCAGGTGTCTAACTGAAGGTGAAGGTGAACATGAACATGGGTAGAGGCTGGAGCACCACGAAGGTAAAGCTATTCAAACAGAAGGAAAAGCACAGAATCCCCGGACTGGGAGGGACCTTAAAGATTCCAAAGCTCTGCGTGGAACGTTTTCCCTCCCACCTTTCTCTAATTGATTTCTCCCATCTGTACACCAATGGCGTCCAGATTTGTATTGTATCTGTATCTCTCTCCTCCCGGCTCCAGACTCATACCACCTGCCTCCTTGATACCCCCATTCCCCCTTGGATGTCTAATAGGCATCTCACACGCAAAATGTCCCACATAGAAATCTTTTTTCTTATTTTATTTTTCAACTACAGTTGACATTCAATATTATTTTATATTCATCTCAGGTGTGTAGATAGTAGCTAGACAATTACATAATTTACGAAGTGATCCCCCCAATAATTCTAGTACCCACCTGGCACCACACATAGTTATTACAATATTATTGACTGTACTCCCTGTGCAGTACTTTACCTTCCCATGACTATTTTATCACCACCAATTTGCACTTCTTAATCCCCCAGCCGCCAAACCCCATCCCTTCTGGCAACCATCAGTCTGCTACCTGTATTTATGGGTCTGTTTCTGTTTTGTCTGTTCATTTATTTTGTTCTTTAGGTTCCACATACAAGCGAAATCATGGTATTTGTCTTTCTCTGTCTGACTTATTTCACTTAGCATAATGCCCTCTTGGTTCATCCATGTTGTCACAAATGGCAAGATTCCATTCTTTTTTATGGCTGAATAATATTCCATTGTATATAAAGGCTGGGGCAAAAGTAGGTTTACAGTTGTTTGTATGGAAAAAATACAATAATTAATAAGGATAAACTGTGTTCTGTGTACTCACAACTGTAAACCTACTTTTTCCCCACCCTGCGTGTGCTACATCTTCTTTATCTGCTCATCTGTTGATGGGTGCTTGGGCTGCTTCTATATCTTTTTTGGCTATTGTAAATAATGGTGCAATGAACGTAGGGGTGCATATAACTTTTCAAATTAGTGTTTTGGTCAGATTTATATCCAGAAGTGGAATTGCTGGGTCATTAGGTCGTTCTCCTTTTACTTTTTTGAGGAACTGCCATACTGTTTTCCATAGGGGCTGCCCCAGTCTGCATTCTCACCAGTCATGCACGAAGGTTCCCTTTTCTCCACATCTTCGCCAGCACTTGTTGTTCGTTGATTTATTGCTGATGGCCATTCTGATAGGTATGAGGTGATATCTCATTGTGATTTTAATCTGCATTTCTCTGATGATTAGTGACATTGAGCACCTTTATTATGCCACATAGAACTCTTGGTATCTGCTACCACCCACAAAACTGTCCCTCTCCCAGTCTTTGTCATCTCAGAAAATAGCTTCACTACCTACCCATTTACTCGAGTCAGAGATCCAGTAGTTACTCTTGATTTTTCTCCCTTTCGATTCCTTCATCCCCATCAGCAAGGTCAGGCAAGCCACCTCTATAATGTATCCTGAATTCATCCGTTTCTTCCATTCTTCTATTTCTCCCTTAATTCATCGCTCACCTGGACAACTGCAATAGCCTTCTGAACGGTCTCCCTGTTTCCAGTCTCACTCCCATGCCATTTGAATCCATGAAGCAGCCAAGAGTAAATCTTTTTACTTATTTAATATTTTAAAAGAGTTTATTTATTTATTTTTAGAGAGAGGTGAAGGAAGAGAGAAAGAGAAGGAGAGAAACACCGATGTGTGAGAGAAACGTGGATTGGTTTCCTCTCGCGCATGCCCCGGCTGGGGACTGGGCCCACAGCCCTGGCATGTGCCCCGACTGAGAGACCAGTGAACTTTTGCTTTACGGGACGATGCTCAACCAAATGAGACACGCTGGTCAGGGCAAGAGTGAATCTTTTTAAATCATGTCACCTCACACACAATTCAAATTTGTTCTTAGAATAAAATATAAACCTCTTGTAATGGCCTGTAATACTTCACATGGTCTAGCCCTTGCTTAAACCTAATCTCAACACCCCTTGGTTACTGAATTCCAATAAACCCTTTCTTGTTCTTCTAATAAGCTAATGTCACTCCAGTTTTAGGGCTTTGCAAAGCTGCTCAGACTGCCTGAAATGCCCTTTCCTAAAATCTTTGCATAATTGGTGCCCTTTTTATCATCCAAGGCTCAGCTTAAAAGTCATCTTCTCAAACAGGCCTTTGACTACCCATCTAAAGTAGCCACCTCCTGTAAGCCTGGTTTTATTTTCTTCATCACATTTATCACTTTGTCATCATCTTGTTTATGTGTTTACTTATTTATTTTCTGTCTCCCCCACCGGGATGCTTCATGAGAGTAAGGGCCCAATCTGTGCTGTTCACTGCTCTATCCGTATCGGGCTTGGCACAGGTAGACTTTCAGTGGATAGTAGGTGAATGAATGAAAGAAAGCTTAAATGAATGAATAAATCAATTAATCAATCACTGAGTTGAGGACAACAGAGGAAGAGATCAGCAGAGAGATCAGTATGAACAAAGACCCGAAGTTGAGGGTATAGGAGGCTCAGGAGGTGGAAAGAAGTTCCCAATAATTGGCATGAAGAACGCTAGGGGGTAGGTTGACCACAATGTGGCTGGAAGAAAAAGGGGAGATAATGGGGAATGTTGGGTTCCAGACTCTCTCCCAAGTCCTATGTGAAGCTATTGAAGTGTTTCCCCCGCCCAGTTTTATTGAGGTATAATTGACAAATAAAATTGTAGGATATTTATAGCGTGTATCATGGTAATTTGATATATGTGTACCTTGTAAAAAGATTCCTCCCCATCTAGTTAATTAACACATCTGTCACTTTACACACTTATCCCTCCCTCTGTGAGAACATTTAAGTTCTTCTCTCTTATCAAATTTCAATTATACAACACAGTGTTATCAACTATAGTCACCATGTTCTGCCTTAGATTCTGAGACCTACTTTACCTTCCAGCTGCAAGTTTGGTGCCTTTTATTAGCATCTTCCTATTTTCTCCATGCCCCAGCTCCTGGCAATCATTTTTCTACTCTCTGTTTCCATGAGTTTGACATTTTATTTTTTAAAGACTCCACATATAAGTGATACTGTGCAGTATTTGTGTTTTTCTGTCTGGCTTATTTCACTTAGCATAATGCCCTCTAGTTCCATCCATTTTTAAAAAAATTGTTGATATTATTACAGATATCCCCCATTTAACTCCCCTTTGTCCCCCTCCACCCAGCCCTTGCCCCTCCCCCGCGCCTCACCCCATTGTTTTCTGTGTCCGGGGACAATGCATATGTGCATGTATGTTCTATGTTCTTTGGCTAATTTATTATGGTCCCCCCCTCTTTTCTGAGATATGTCAGTCTGTTCCATATTATTTTAAGTGGCAGAAGCATCAATGTGCAAGAGAAACATTGATCAGCTGCCTCTATGGGGAACCTGGCCCACAACCCAGGCATGTGCCCCAACCAGGAATTGAACCGGCAACATTTTGGTTCACAGGCCGGCATTCAACCCAGTGAGCCACACCAGCAGGGTGCCATTCTAATATTTTAAACAGGGAAGGGACTTGCTCCAATATGCAAACTCACTCTGGGCTCTGTAAGAATAAACTACAAGGAGGCTAAATTGAGTATGAGAAAGCCATTCATAGGTGCCAGTTGGAAAACATTTAAACTTGTCCTCCCAAGATAGAGCAAGATCATGGGCAAGAGTGATAGCGATGATGATGGGGAGAAGTGCATAGAATCAAAGGTATTTAGAAGTTCATCAACAAGACTTAAGAATGAACTAGATGTGAAGGATAAGGAAGAAGTGTTGCCAAGATTGATTTCCAGATTTCTGTCTCAGGCAGATTAATGGTGTCATTCTCTAAGGTTATACAGAAGACGGGACAGGTTTAGGAGAAAGACGCTCTGTTCATTTTTAGACATGCTCCCTTCAAAGTGCCCTTGGGCTACCCAGTGGAGATATCTAGGTCCGGAGCTCAGGAAGAAGTCCAGGGCTGGAAATAGATTTTGGAGTTGTCTGCCTAGTGGATCCACACTGAGATCTCCCAGGGAAAGTGCAGAGTGAGGAGAGAAGAGGACAGAGTCCTGAGCTGTATTGACAGCTAAGGGGTAGGTGGGAGAGAAGAACTAGGAGAAATGGAAGGGAAACTAGGAGAGTATCACAGGACAGCAGAGGGCCAACTTGCAACAAGAAGGAAGTGGTTGAAAAGCTGAACGTAGAAATGAATGAAAATGACATTGCCTGAGCCAGTGAGTGAGGAGCTTTTCCTCTGGCCATGGGGACTGGTTTTGGCTGGACATGGGACCAGAGAGACACAGAGAAGATGGGTAAAGAAGATTCCTTACTCCCAAGACAGTTACCAGGAGACACTTTTGCTGATACTTTTCTTTTTGTTGTCATCATTCATTGTTGTCATTATTATCATCCCGTTTACTTGGCTCCAGAGACCTTTGGATTTAATGACTTTCAAATGTATTAATTAATTAAACCAGAACTTATTGGGAGCCTACTGTGCACCAGGTACTCTTAGAGGAGCTGGGATACAGCAATAAACAAGACAGAATATTTCCTCTCGTGAAACTTAGTGTAATAAGGGAGGCATGCATTAAACAAATAACTAACTTTGCAGTGTAAAGCAGTTATTAATATGGAAGAAGGAATAGGAAGAAGAATAAAGTAGAAAGGAAAACATGACAGTGTTCTAAATAGGGTAGGGCAGTTAAGGAAAGCCTCGCTGAGGAGGTGACACTTGAACAGAAACTTGGACAGAGGAAGAAAAGAGGACTGTGAACGTCTAGAGCAATGCTGTCCAATAGATAGATAATGCGAGCCACATGCGGGATTTCAAATCTTCTACTAGCCACATTTTTTTAAAAAGGGAAGAAAGCAAAGATCAGAAGTTGCCAGGGGTTATGTGGGAGGGAGGGATGAATAGGCAGAGCACAGAGAATTTTTAAGGCAATGAAACTATTCGGTGTGGTAAATACATGTCCCCCCCACTATATATTTGTCAAAACCCACAGAGTGTACAACACTAAAAGTGAACCTTCCTATGAGCTATGGGCTTTGGGTGGTAATGATGTATTAATATAAGTTCATTGATGGTAACAGTTGTACCACTGTGGTGTGGGATGTTGATAGCAGGGAAGGTGTGCGTTTATGGGAGGCAGGAGGAGGCATATGGCAACTCTGTACTCTCTATGCAGTTTTGCTGTAAACATAAAACTGCTCTAAAAAAAAAAAAAAAGGCTATTTTTCAAAAAGTAAAAAGCAATGGGTAAAATTAATTTTAATTCTATATTTCAATAATATAGTTCAAGTATCTGCATATTCGGTAATCACAAGACTACATTTCTAACATATATGCAAAATATCATCATTTCAAGGTGTAATCGGTACTTAACAAAACCATTAATTAGATATTTTAAAATTCTCTCTCTCGTGTGTGTGTGTGTGTGTGTGTGTGTGTGTGTGTGTGAACTAAGTCCTCAAGACCTTTGCACGTTGTACACTTGCAGCAGGTCAGCAGGTCCCCGTTCAGAGGAGCCACATTTCAGTAGTCACACGTGGCTAGTAGCTTCCCTGTGGGACAGCACGTAGAGGAAGAGCGTTTCAGGCAAAGGAAATGATAATGGCAAAAGTGCCGGAACAGGAATGGCAAGAATAAGTTTTGTGTGTTGAGGAGAGAGGCAGCAAGGACAGACAGGAGTAAGGGGTGGGTGTGCAGAGAGGTCGATGAGGCGGGTTAGAGTGAAGAGCAGGAGCTGGACCCTGGAGGGCCTCGTGCAAAGCAGCTCGGGAATCGTTCTAAGTATGACTGGGAAACATTAACGGGCTCTGGGCAGGGAACACATTCTGTCCCTTTTTTGACATGAAATGCAGTGCAGATGTTCTTTATCATCATACTGTTTCTAATTATAGGGGAGGCAGTGTGGGGCCCTACATCCCTCCTGCGCAGCACAAGGAAACCAGCTATCTCTCCAATTTCATATTTGCAGACGAGAGGCCCAGAGCCTAAGGAGGACCGCACCAAGATGCAGAAGTAAGTCTTTTATTGTTATTGGTGACAGGGCATGAGCAGGACCAGTGGACCTTGGCGGGTAGAAGCCAGGCTCTTGTGAGTTGAGGAGTGGGAAGGAGATGGTGAAGTTTGGCAGTGAAGGGAAGGAGAAATGATAGGGTAGAATTGTGGGATCTGGAGTTGGGAGTTCGTTTGCTTGTTTGTTTTTAAGCAGGGAAAGATTTGAGCGTGTTCAAATACTGATCTGAAAATAGTAGTAGAGAGGGAGAGGTTGGAAAGGATGGATCACAGATGGTGTGAGATTCCTGAAGAGGTGGCAGGGACCGCTACAGAGCAGAGGAAGGCAAAGCAGTGATGTAGTCAGATCTGGGGTCCTGGTGGCCGCAGAATTAGCTGCCTCTGTTCCAGCCTCCCACAGCCCATGTCCTCCCACCATCTGGATTCCTGAGACCTGCGTGCGGCCTCAGCCCTGCTGCACTCTCTTCTCTTTGCTTGTCCCTCTCAGGACCCCCAGGCCAGTGATGATCCTGTCGGGGGCTGCTGCTCACCACCTGCCACTTCTCCATCCGCTCTGAGTTCCTGTGCTCCAGGGACTACTGCTGACATCCTGTTTCTTTTTTACACTCTCCTGTTCTCTAGTCCCAGTTCCTAGGTGATAAGTCACGCTCCCTTCCAAGCCTCACGGTCCTGACATGCAAAACTGGGACATCTACCATAAGTTGAACCCTCACTGTTCAGGCATGGTGGTGCTACATGCTTCACAAGTAGCAGTCTATTCAGTCCTTACAACTCTACAAGGAATGTGCTGTCATCGTACCATTTTACAGATAAGGAGGTTAGGGCTCAGAAAGGATGCGTCTTGTATAAGGTCTCATAGAAAATGTCATAGGGAAGATTTACCCAAGTCTGCAAGCTTCAAAAACTGACCTCATTCTGTGGCATCACAGAATGTCAGGAGTGGAGCTAGGTACTTTCCGCATCTACTCTCGTGTGGGCAAATGGGCTGGGGTGTAAGCAGTGGAGAATGTGGCTCCGCCACAGGGACTGGTTCCAAGGGAGAACTATGGAGTTTAAGCTCTGTGAAGGCAAGCATTGTGCCTGTTTGGCTACTGCTATACCTCCATTCCCAGAATAGTAACCGGCACATAACAGTGCACAGTAAATATTTATTGAATGAATGAACGAACTCTGGCCTCTAAGAGGGCCGATCAAAGCACTGAGAGTCAATCAGGCAAGAGTACAAGGCAGGGACCAAGGGCCTGGAACTGGCCCAAGTTAAGGCTTGGTTATAGAAAAAAGGCAGCCCTGGCTGGTGTGGCTCAGTGGATTGAGCATCCGCCTGCAAAGCGAAGGGCCATTGTTCGATTCCCAGTCAGGGCACATGCCTGGGTTGTAGGCCATGTCCCCGGTAGGGGACACATGAGAAGCAACCACATATTGATGTTTCTCTCCTCTTTTTCTTCCTCCCTTCTGCTCTGTCTACAAATAAATAAAATCTTAAAAAAAAAAAAAGAAAGAGAAAAGGCAAAAATCTAGGATACTGCTCCGACCCAGTGGGAGGGATCTCGTAAGTTAAGCCTAAGCCGATCAAGACACTGCATTTCTTGACCACGATAATCAATTCAGAGAAAAACACATAAACAGCTGCTTTATTCTTTATAAAAAATTGCATATGATTCCATTATATGGATGCATCATAATTAATTTCACCAGTACCCTATCAATGGACTTTTATATAATTTCAATTTTTTTTTGGTATTACAAAAAATGCTGCCTTGAATAGCCTTATGTAAATGTCAATGATCATGGATATGCCATATCTGAAATATAAATTTCTAGAAGTAAAATTCTTGGAATCAAAAGATACATGCAGCCCTGGCCAGTGTGGCTGTTTGTTGGAGCATTGTCCCATAACTGAAGGGTTGCAGGTTCAATTCTCAATCAGGGCAAGTACCTGGGTTTTGGGTTTGATCCCCAGTCCAGGCACATATGATCCCTGGGCAGGGAACCTACTTGGGGCAACCAATCAATGTTTCTCTCTCCCTTCTTCTCTAAAAGCAATCAAAAAATGTCCTCGAGTGAGGATTAAAAAAAAAGGTGTATGCATTTGCTCCGGCCAGGTGGCTCAGTTGGGTGGAGCATCGTCCCATACACCAAAAGACTGCAGATTCTATCACCATCAGGGCACATACCTAGGTTTCAGTTTCAATCCCTGGTCAGGGTGCTTATGGGAGGCAACTAATCAATGCTTCTCTCATCTCTCTTACATCGGTGTTTCTCTCTTTCCCCTCCTTCCTCTGTCTCAAATCAACAAATAAAAATTTAAAAAATATATAATTTAAAATTTCATTAAAAAATATATATGTATCTAAATCTATATCTATTTATCTATATACTATAACTGAACTCTGAAATTTGCATTTTATTTCTTTTTTTAAATCTTTTGTCAATCATGGTTTTGGTTATTCTACATGTCTTGCTTTTTTTCTTTTTTTTTAATGTAGAATTTTTTCAAGGTCTGCCTCTCCATTTTTATGGCTACTTAGTATGACATTTATGGTATGCCATAATCTATTTTACTATTTCCTCTTTGAGATTTTGATTATTTACAATTTGTTAAATCGAAACAATGATACAACAAGTACTCTTCTACATGCATTTCTATGGACATGTGCTATTATTTCCTTGGGCTTATCCCTGGAAGTGGTCTTTGGCTGCTTTAAATGATACACTTGTTTGAAGCTAAGTAGGTTGGTCTGGGATGGGAAAGGCTTCCATTTAAGTATTTTATCTACTGTCTTCAGCACCTAAAACACATCCACTTACCAATTTGTTCTTAAATATGAACTTCCCTTCATATCATAAATTGCTGGCAAAGGATTCTTGAGGGGCTGCTGAGTTCAATATAAGGACAGAGAGGGTTAAAACGACACAAAAAAAGTCCTGCCCCCCAGCTCACAGTCCAATACAAATGATCCAAATGTTTTTAACTGTACTTAACAAGGGAAATAGAATAAAGTATGTCTGTTCCATCTCTCTAGAATCAAAAGTTGCTCCACATACTTTAAACAGTTAAAGACATTTAAAAAGCAAGCCCTGGCTGGTGTGGCTCAGTGGATTGAGTACCAGACTGTGAAGCAAAGTGTCGCCGGTTCAATTCCAAGTCAGGGCACATGCCTGGATTGCAGGCCAGATCCCCAGTAGGAGGCACTCAAGAGGCAACCACACATTGAAGTTTCTTTTCCTCTTTCTCCCTCTCTTCCCCTCTCTCTAAAAAATAAGTAAATATTTTTAAAAATCACATATTTGCCATAAAAATGTAGACTTCTGATTTCTCATGAAACATTGAAAGATAAGTCATCCTGGCCTGCACCTCTGTTTGGAAACAATTGGCTGGAGCTGGGCATTCACTGCCCCTGTAGATAGCTGATGATTAGTTTACAGTAGGTCCCGCCCATCTTGCAATGAATATATTTACTCTTACAAAAGGCTTGTATCCCTAGTAATTATATTACCAAAGGGGTCTGAACTTGCTACCTCTGCATCAAAACTTGTGTTTGAGCTGCAGAAAGTGTTGGCCACAACAGAGATTAGATGTGACACCAGGAAAGGAGCCTTTGGCAGGATCCTTAAAAGATTCTGCTACATCATTGCAGTAATGTTCTTACTCTCCCAGCACAAAACTCTGTGTTAGCACGGACTGTTCTGAGTAGTTACAGTAAAAAATAAAAAATAAAAATTCCCGTCTCTCATCTCAGGAAACAGCTAGCTCATTTCTCCTCTTGTGAAACCCCTAATCGTGAAATGACCTGGAGTTACGCTCCCAGCCCATTCCTGGGGAAAGCAGGGCGGAGTAAGCCAGTTGGCCCACAGACACATGTAAGTCAGCAGAAGCCCTGGGTTCTCAGTGGCTGCAAAGTGAAGCCCCGAGGGGAGGTAGCTTTGTGTTCTAAATGAGCAAAGAAGGATCGCTCCAGCCAGATTAGTGATCCCAGAAATGTGGAATAGGTCCAAGGAGAGGCCTGAACATGATCTATTATTTCTCATGATGCATTCAAACAAGGAGTGCTGTTAACCTGGTTGGCTCTGTTATTACAGTGTCCAAACCTGTCAGCTCCACTGGGGAGGCAAAATCACTCTCAAGGCAAATGTTTTCAGACTTCTGAGTTTACTGGCCCGTTTCGGTGACATGAGGCTTCATAAGCCGCCTGGTCTCTTTGATCCAGTGCATCCTGGCTTCTTCCCGAAAGGGAACTATCAAGAGGAAGCCACTGATCTTCTCTGTTGCCTGAATCCTCACCCTCCATGTCCCCAGCTCATCGCCTCCAGCCCTCTACATGCAGGAACAGCCACCACTGCTTCTGACCAGAGCTGAGAAATGACAAGCAATCTCTTGCTCTGTTTGGATAAGGCAAAGCCCAACAATTTACAGTGGGCTTGAACTTCCTGCAGGAGTTTTGGCTTCCCTTTGGTGCTCAGTTTCTGGAGATAAAAGAAAAACCAATTTGGTTTGTCAACAGTCCCAGCTCAATACACCTTGCAGGTGTATTTGGTCTGAGATATCATCGTTCTCCTTGGTGACGGCGGCATGTGTCTTGTCCTCTGCACAGTAAGGACAAAAGGGCATTGGTGTTAGGCTAGGAGGAAACTCAACTCAAAAAGACACTTCAAAACATCAAAATTACAACCAAATTATAGAACAGCCATCACTCAGAGCCATCAGAAATCGAGTTGAATAGAAGCCCGGCAACAATGGAGTTAAAGAAACCACATCTGTCCAGACTGGTAGGAGGGGCAGAGGCACAGAACGGGCTGGTTCCACATTGACATGTGGTGGATAAAAATTTGAGAGGGATGTGTAGGGAGCGAGGAGTCCCAGCCCCACACCAGGCTCCCCAGCCCAGTGCCAGGAAGATAAGTCCCCAAAATGTCTGGCTGCAAAAACGAGTGGGGACTGAGTCAGTGGAAGAAACAGCTGAAGAAGGCTGGCCATAGATAATAGTGATAATAATAATGAAATAACAATAATAATAATAATAATGAGGAGGAGAAGCAGCAGCAGCTATCATTTATCTAGTACCTACTGTGTACAAAGTAGTTCTGGGTTAAATGCCTGTGTGTGTATGTATGTGTGTGTTCACTTAATTGCCAGGGAAATTCCAGGAGGTAAAAAGAATGGTCTCTAATTTGCAATTGAAGACACTGCAGCTCAGTGTATGTAACTTGCCGAAGGTGACTTCAACAAGATTGGGTGTAAAATGCTTCATGTGATGCAAGCAACAAGTCTACTGAACTTGTAGCTCCAAGTGAAATTTTGTAACATTGAGTTCATCCCACCTCTTTCTTGGCTGGAGGAATCGCCCAGGCAGCCGGAGCAAGTCCAGGGTTGCTCTGTTCTGCAGCCAGGGCTGGCAGATAAGTGCCTCCAAATGACATGCAGATTAAAGATAAGTAATTCTGGCTTGACGGGGTCTGCTCAAATCTCTGTGGTCTGTAAGTGACCATGGCAACCCCGTGGATCAGAATGGTCACTGGAATTGAGTGAGAACTCCAGATGCCTAGGCTGGGTAGTGGGGTGGGGACAGGACACCACTTTGACTGACTCTAGGTGAGGACCTCCGAGCTGCCCTTCCTTAGTGCAGGGACTTTACTTCCAAGAGTGCCTTCCTTCCATTCGCTCTGCATTTTTACTATCACTATTCTAGGTCAAGTCTGTGCCCTTGCATTGGTCTACACTACTCTCCTTTCTTCCTCCAAGTCCAAGATTGCAGGGCCAACATGTGCTTCCTAAAAAACACAGGTCCGGCCCTGGCTGGTGTGGCTCAGTGGACTGAGCGCCGGCCTGCGAACCAAAGGGCCGCTGTATCCATTCCCAGTCAGGGCACATGCCTGGGTTGTGGGTCAGGTCCCCAGTAGGGGGCACTCAAGAGGCAACCATACATTGATGTTTCTCTCTCTCTCTTTCTCCCTCCCTTCCCCTCTCTCTAAAAATATATAAATAAATAATCTTTTAGAAATGGGACCCACACCCTGGCCAGTGTGGCTCAGTTGGTTGGGGCATTGTCCCATACACCAAAACATTGGGGGTTCGATTCCCAGTCAGGGCACAAACCTAGGTTGCGGGTTTGATCCCCAGTCAGGGCACATATGAGAGGCAACCAACTGATGTCTCTCTCTCTCTCAAAAAAAAAAAAAAAAATCAATAAACATATTTTAAAAAATGGACTCCATCACCAAATACGATTGGCCACCTTCTCAATTCTAAATAACTCTATAGTCTATCCTTTTCTTGGAGATTACAAAACATATTAGCACAGTAAAGGCTCTAAGAAATTGTACAGTTAAAATAATAACTTGGTTTTCTCAACATTACTGAACTGTATTTGACCTTTTCTAACTTCCCCAAAGAATACGTATTGACATATCATAAAAGTACTGCTCTACAGCACACACCTAGAAAATGCTGTTCTAAATTCCTTTTGAAAACCTGGTCCTCATGTTCTCTTTCATATGACCAAGGATAATATTCAGGGAGACCTGCTTTAGGTCAAATACAGCACTGATGTTGAGTAACATCTTTCAGATGTAGTACCTTTTTTCTGCAGGTAAGCATCAAGAAAAGGGATGTAGTCATAGGGAAGGACTAAATTTATTAACTGTTTGCCTTCCATCTGCTGCCCCCTTTCTCAGACACTTCTGGAACCCTGTACTCCTGGGTAAGATTCCTCAGCCTGGCAGTCGCAGCCCCAGTTTGGCCCCACCCACCTTTTCAGGTTTTCTCCCCACTGTTTCCTCCGCATACATCTAACCTCCACTCTGCAGATGGAGCTCTTGCTCTTCTCTGAACAGCGCTTTTGCTTTCCAAGGACCACACCTTTGCCTATCCATCGACACAGTGCCTAAGTTGCCATTCTCGCAAGTTTATCGATGGAAATCCTGCCCCACCTTTCAAGACTGCGATGCAACCTGCATTAGACTAGCTGGAAGTTCATAGATCAAAGAACTTTAGTGCTGGAAGAAAACTCAGAAATGATCTACGCCCTGGCTAGTGTGGCTCGGTGGACTCAGTGCCAGCCTGCGAACTGAAAGTCACTGGTTCAATTCCCAGTCAGGGCACATGCCTGGGTTGTGGGCTGGGTCCCCATTTGGGGGCAAACAAGAGGCAACCAATTGATATTTCTCTCCTTCTCTTTCTCCCTCCCTTCTCCTCTCTGAAAATAAATCAGTAAAATCTAAAGGGGGTGGGGGGAAAATAAATGATCTAGTCCGTACCCGTTGTTTTAGGAAATGGTGATTCGGATAGGCCTGAGTGGTTTAGGTAAGAAGCTCAGTAGAAGGTAATTCAGGGAAGAGCTCTTCTTTGGAGTGTTTTGAAATTTCTCTCCAGTTGTATTATCCAATTACATTCCGAATTACAGTTAAATTTTAAGTCCCTCAAAGGACAGAATTTACTTTTTATTTCCACTGATAAATCATAATACAGATGGGTAATATGTGAATTCAATACCTTTCAAGAGTATGAGCTTTGGAGACAAATAAACCAGCAGTTTTAAAAACTGAGGTAAATTTTACAAATAAAATGTACACAATTTAAAGAATGCAGTCCTATGAGTTCTGACAAATATAAACGTTCATGTCACCATCATCACAATCAAAATATAGAACATTTCCATTACCCAAGAAGGCAGAAGCTTCTCTTGTGCTGATGCTCAGTCAGCTGCCGACCCTCTCACTACCACTGATCTGCCTTCTCCTTTGCTAGCGTTTCGTGTAAATAAAATCATACAAGATGTACTGAGTCTAGCTTCTTCCGCTCAACATAAAGATTTTAAGGTTTATCCATGTTTTGCATGTTTCCCTAATTTCTTCATTTTGATTGCTAAGTTGTAATTCATCATGAGAATATACCACAGTTTATCATATTGATGATCATTTGCTTTGGTTTTGTTTTTTTTTTTGCTATTATGAATAAAGCTGCTATGAATATTCATGAGTGAAATTTCTTGGTCATGTAGCAAATATATGTTTAACTTTATAAGATATGGAAACATTTTCCAAAGTGGTTATACCATTTTATCCTCCCTCCGGCAATGTAAGAGTTGCAGATGCTCACCTCCTCACCAACATTTGTTGTTGTCAGTTAAAAAAAAAAATTTGGCCATTCTAGTGGGTGTAAAGTGGTGTCTCATTATGGTTTTAATTTGCATTGTCCTGATTACTAATGATATCAAACACCTTTTAACGTGCTCATTGACCATTTGTATATCTTCCTTTGTGGAAATACAGGGTAGGGCAAAAGTAGGTTTAAAGTTGTCTTTATGGAAAATAATACAATAATAAATAATAATATAAGAATAAACACTGTGCTTTGTGTACTCACAACTGTAAACCTACTCTTACTCCATTCTGTATTTATTCAAGTCTTTTGTCTGATTTATGAGTGTTTTACTATAGAGTTGCAGAAATATAACTAATATATATGTGTATCTGTAGACATACACACACACACTGGATATATGTTTTTGTCAGGTATGTGTATTTTGAAGATTTCTCCCAATCTTGGTTTGCCTACTCATTTTAAAATAATGTCTTTTGATGAGCAGTTTTAATTTTGATGACATTCAAGTTAGCAGTTTTTCTTCATGGTTAGTGACTTCTGTATTTTGTAAGTTATCTTTGCCAACCCAAGATCACAAATAGGTCCTCCAGTTTCTTCTAGAACTGCGCTGTTGGTCTATGAAGCTCACTGTTTCTATTATCTTCATTCAGCTACTGAGCCCATCCAATAAGTTTTTTATTTTAGTTACTCTATTTTTCAGTTCAGTGATTTCAGATTTGTTCTTTCATATATTTTTCTACTTGCTAAGATTTTTATCTTGTTTGAACAGAGTTTGTAATTGCTCATTGACTATGTTTTCTCATTCAAGTTCCTGGTTCTTGGAAGGATGAGTGATTTTCTCATGTCACTTCTGGGGTCTCATGCTGAAACCTGGACATTTTGGTATTATGTTATGAGAGTCTGAATCCTAGTTAAATCTTCTATTTTAGCTGGCAGTCACCCTATTTAATTTAGTGTGCGGGTCCTGGCTTAATTTTGTTGGCTGTCATTCCAAAGACAACTTAGTTTTCAGAATGCTTTGCAGTATTATTCTGGTCTGCTTTGTTTGTGTGTTACCAGAGAACAATCTGAAAACCTGCATGGTATCCCATACTGTAACTCAGTTCTCAAATATTTGCCATTTAATTCTATTCAGCTTGACATGTGGGTCATTCAAGAGTCTGCCTAAGGCCCTCTCTGGTGTGGCTCAGTGGGCTGAGTGCCAGTCTGCGAACCAAAGAGTTGCCATGTCGATTCTCAACTAGGGTACATGCCTGGGTTGCGTGCCAGGTCCCCAGGACGGGGCGTGTGAGAGGCAACCACACATTGATGTTTCTCTCTCTCTAAAAATAAATAAAATCTTAAAAAAAAAGAGTCTGCGTAAGACTTCATTATAGAGATTTAAAGAGCCCCTTTCACCAGTTTCCTCTTTTCCACAACTCCCCCTGGATGGGTGAGGTTCGCCTTGTTACTGCTGGGGGTGGGGGGTGGGGTGGGGTCAAAGCCCAAGGCAGCTTACAACACTGTGGCTTGCTTCTTCAGAGTGAGCGAGTAAGAAGAGTGAGTGAGAGTGAGGGAGCAAGTGAACCAGCAGGATGGAAGTCACAATCTTTTGTAACCTAGTCTCAGAAGTGACATCCCATCACTTTTGCTATAATCTATTTGTTAGAAGCAAGTCACTAAGTTGGGCCTACACATAATAAAAGGGAATTACATAGAGCATGACTATCAGGAGATGGGGATCTAACTTCTCTCATTGTTCTATAGTTTTCAGATACATTAAGAGAAGAAAAGCTACCTTTTACATGTGCTCACATATTTACCATTTCTTAATTATTAATATGGTTGTGTTTAAGTATAGCACTTTGCTATTGGTTTCCTTTTTATTTCTTGGTTTTTGTCCTGTTCCTCTCTTCTTTCTTTTATGTTAACCCAACACATACAATAAAATACACAGCTTTTAAGTGTACATTTCATGAGTGTTGATTATTGTGTAATCACTACAATCAAGATATGTTTCCATCATTCTAGAAAATTCTCTTATGTCCTTTCCTATTTAATCCCCTTCCAATTCTCTCTGAGGCAATTACTGTTTTGTTTTCTATTACCAGAGATCAGTTTGTCTGTTCCTGAAATTCCTGTGAATGTAATAATATACTGAAAAATGTAATCATAATGTAATATAAATGTGTCTGACTCCTTCCATGACCCAATTTTGAGATTCCCTCTATTGGCTTTTTTTGCTATCCCACTTTGATCTATCTTCGAGATCACCGAACCTTTCGCTTGTTGTCTTCAATTTGTTGTTAAACCATCTAGTGAATTTTTAAAAAAGGTTTTATTTATTTTGAGAAAAAGAGGGAGGGAGGGAAAAAGAGGAGAGAAACATCAATCGGCTGCCTCTCGCACACCCCCAACTTGGGTCCTAGCCTGTAACCCAGGCATGTTCCCTGACCAGGAACTGAGCCAGCGACCTATTGGTTCACAGGCTGGTGCTCAATTCAGTAAGCCACACTAGCCAGGGCCCATCTAGTGATTTTAGATATTGTAGTTTTCAGCTCTAAAATTGCATTTGGGTTTTTTTTCCATGTTTTCATTCCTCTTCTAAGGTTTTCCACCTGTTTATGAATTATGACCATCATTTTCTTTAAGTCCTCAAAAATATTTTATTATATTTTTAAATTTTCACCTGAGGCTATGTTTTTTAAAAATTGATTTTAAAGACAGAGAAAGGGAGAGAGACAGAGAGGGAGAAACATCGGTGAGAGAGAGAAACATTGACTGGCTGTCTCCCATACATGCCCTGAGCAAGGAACAAACCTGAAAACCTTTTGGTTTATGAGATGACGCACTGACCAACTGAGCCACCAGGCCAGGGCCGAACATATTTTTTTTTAACAGACGCTTTTCCATCCTTGTTTCCTAATTGGACTTCTCAGTCATCTTGAGGTCTGTTCCTCTGACTGCCCTCTCCTTCACTATGGGTCATACTTCCCATTTACTGTGAACTTGTCTACTGTATATGGAGCTTTGTGACTAAAAGTTTTAGAGACTCTGGCTTCTGTTATTATTTTCTGATCTGTCGATTTTTGTTCTGTCAGGCACTTATATTACTGGCTGACCTTGAACTTGTGGAAACTTGATTTTATCTAATGTTTGGATGATGTTTTATCTAATGTTTGAAAAAGGACCCTCTGATTCGTACATGGTATAAGTAGGAGTTCAACTTCATTCTTTTACATGTGGATGATCCAGTGGTCCCAGCACTATTTTTAAAAAGACGATTCTTTCCCCATTGAAAAGTGGCATTCTTGTCAAAAATCAATTGACCACAGATTATTTATTTCTGGACTCTCAATTCTATTTTATTGATCTATATGCCCATCCTCATGCCAATACCACACTATCTTGATTACTATTGTTTTGTAGTAGGTTTAAAACATTTTTTTTATTGATTTATTTCAGAGATAAACATCGATTTGTCGTTCCACTTATTTATGCATTCATTGTTATTTCTTATTTGTGTCCTGACCGGGGATCGACCCTGCAACCTTGGCATATTGAGATGATGCTCTAACCAAGTGAACTTCCCAGCCAGGGCCTGGAATAAGTTTTGAAAATGGGAAGTGAGGGTCCTCCAACTTTGTCCTTCATTTACAAGATTGTTTTGGTTAGTTTGGGCCCCTTATAATTCTATGAATTTCAGGATCAGTTTGTTGATTTCCACAAAGAAATTGAGTGGGATCCTGATAGGGATTATGTCAAAGCTATAGATCAATTTGGGAAGTACTGCCATCCTGACACTATTGTCTTTTGATTTACGAACATGGATGTCTTTCCATTTTTTTAGATTTTCTTCAATTTCTTTCACCAGTGTTTTGTAGTTTTAAGAATATTAGTGTTACACTTCTGTTAAATTTATTCCTGTTTTATTCTTTTTATACTGTAAATTATTTTAATTGCATTTTCAGTTTGTTTTCAAATATGTAATATGCTTTACTTTCTCTCTTCTCTTTTTGAGACTCCAATTATAGGTAGACTGTTTTGTATCACTTCATGAGTAACTGATACTCTGGGTTTCCTTCCTCCAGTCATTTCTCTCTCTCTACTTTAGTTTTAATCATTTTTATTGATCTGTCTTCATAGCCACTGATCTTTTCTTTTACAGTGTGCAATATACTGGTAAACCCATTCAGTGAATTTATTTCAGACACTGTATTTTTTCAGTTCTAGAATTTTCATTTGTTTATTCAGTAATAATAAATTTTGTTACATTTACAACAGTTCTCTCAATTTTTTCTCCTTGATTGTGGGAAACATTTTCTTGCTTCTTTTCATGTCTCATATTTTGATATTGTACTCCAGATACTATATGGAAAGACAGAAGCAAATAGACCCTGGCCAGTGTGGCTCAGTGGATTGAGTGTCCACCTGAGGGTTGCCAGTTCAATTCCCAGTCTAAGCCACATGCATGGGTTGCAGGCCAGGTTCCCAGTAGGGGGCATGCGAGAGGCAACCACACATTGATGTTTCTCTCCCTTTCTTTCTCCCTCCCTTCCCTTCTCTAAAAACAAATAAATAAAATCTTTAAAAAAGAAAGAAAGAAAGAAAGAAAAAGAAAGGAAGGAAGGAAGGAAGGAAGGAAGGAAGGAAGGAAGGAAGGAAGGAAGGAAGGAAGGAAGGAGGGAAGGAGGGAAGGAAGAAAGAAAAGAAAGAAAAGAAAGGAAAGAAAGGAAAGAAAAGAAAGGAAAGAAAGGAAAGAAAGGAAAGAAAGGAAGGAAGGAAGGAAGGAAAGAAAAGAAAGGAAGGAAGGAAGGAAGGAAAGAAGGAAAGCAGAAGCAGCAGCAGCAACCCTGACTGATGTGGCTCAGTGGACTGAATGCCAGCCTGCGAACCAAGGGTTGCCGGTTCGATTCCCAGTCTAGGGCACATGCCTGGGTTGTGGGCCAGGTCTCCAGGTCAGGGCGTACAAGAGGTAACCACACATCGACATTTCTCTCCCTGTCTTTCTCCTTCCCTTCCCCCCTCTCTGAAAACAAATATTTTTAAAAAATTAAAAAAGAAGCAAATGAAGTATAATAACCTGTCTTATTTATTTCCCCCAAAGTGCAACTGAAACCCTTTTCTATAACTATTAGAGACTGATCATTCAGATTCCTCTTAGAGTAGGGTTGGGGCTGACTGATTTCACCTGTAATTAACCCAATGCCCAAACTTCTTGATGCTATCCTTTTTACCTTGTCAGAATTTGAGCTGGGAAAAGGGTGGTTGCCCTTCTAGGTATTTTGGGTTCACCTTTGGAGTCAACTCTGATAGGGTCCAAGAACGTAATCATCCCTAAGAACGTGCACAACTACATTATTTGTGCTTATCAGCCTCTTCTCCACTGCTATCTTCTCAGCAAAATTTGGGGGAGGCCGTGGGGATGAGGGCAGAATTGTTGAGCCAGGTAATTTGTTTCTGTTTGCTGTTCTATCACATTCCAAACAGTCCTCTCATTCCATACTGTTTGTCTTAGGCTCAGCTGATTTCCACTGAGCCCTGCAGTGATGGCAGACCTCTACCCATACCCACCCCAGGACCCCACTCTCCCCGGATGGGAAGCTGACTAGTGCTGTTACCTGGAAGTTCTTTCTGGAGTTCAGAGCCTCCCTGCATATACCACTTCTGGTTAGCTCCATGGAAGGTTATGAAATTTCTGGTCCAGGCTTTTCCTGTTGTCACATTAGCAAAGGTCTCTAAAGGCCTTCTATATAGTTGGAAGTGAAAGTCTAGGGCTAGACTGAAATCCTGAATCTAGTACTTACAGATGTTTGATACCAGGTTGGTTACTTCACACTTCTAAGCCTCAGTTTCCTAAAGTGTAAAATGAGGCAATTTTGATGTATTTGCTATTCAGTTGGGCCTTTTTTCATTGCAAGTGATGAAAATCCAACCAACACTGGCTTAGACAAAAAAAAAAAAAAAAAAAAAAAGAAAGGGAATTTATTGACTCATGCAACTTCAAAGTCCAGGGCTAGGGCTAGTCTCATGAAAGTCTTGGAGAAGCTCACATCACTGCAAAGCAGTTTCTCTCTCTCTCTCTCACCTTGACTGCTCCTCTGCATCTATTAAGTATTTTATATTTCTCTTCCTGTAGTAAAGTGGGTGCTTAGCAAATACTTGGTTGAATGAATAAAAAATGTCTTTAGCATCTACAAACGTGAACCTCCTCAGCATTAAATCTATAGGAAACATCTCTCCTCTCTTCCAGGATCTAAACCAAGTCTCATTCATTGGCTCCAATTGGATCATGTGCCTGGTTTGAGACATTCTTGAAAATACAGCAAGAGAGGAAAGTAAAATGCAGGAATTATCTACACAATTTGCTATTGTTTGTTTTAAAAAGGGCAAAAAAATGTGTGTGTATAAGCACAGATTATCTCTAGGACACTCAACACACTGGTTGCCTCCGGGGGCATGCTGGGTGACTAGAGTAGATTTTTCATTATATATCCTTTGTACCTTTGAACCACGTAAACTACCTATGCAAAGGAATTAAATGAAAAATTTAAACATACTTGCCAAAGCATTCAGTGCTCTCCCTTGTGGAGTGAGTTGCAGCAGTCAGGGTTAAAAAGCACAAGCCAAAGGGGTCACGAGTCCCACTGACCGGAGTGTGGGGGTGGAAGAGAGCGAGCGCAGTGGGTGATGCTGGTTTGAAGAAGTAACTTGCCCTCTCTGCATGTTTAATCATCAATTGTAAAGAACCTAACAGCCTTCTGACCCTCCTGCCCCCAAACTCGATTCCATTCTGTACCACTTAGTTGGTCAAAAAGATACAGTCCTAACTCTGCTTGTTCCTACTCAGACTACTTAAAGAACAGGAGTCTGGGAGCTGGCTCCTTGCTTTCACTAGCTCACAACATTGCTGTCCTACTTCTTCAAAACACACACACACACACACACACACACACAATTAAGGCACAAAGTTGGCCACATACACAAAGATAAAAGGCAGGATTGCTTTGTCCCACAGCTGATTATGGGTATCTGATGTAAATGAAGGCTTCTGATACCCTGTAAAGACATCAAGGCAATGCTTTCCAACAAACACAAGTGTTCTCTGTCACTCACTTTTTTACCTTTAGGTAAACACAATCTAATGGGATTTGCTTTCCCTTCATTCTATAACCCAGTGCTCAGGAATAAAAGATATCTTTGAATAAAAGGGCATGTACCTATTTTAAGCCTTGATTAATATTCTACTTTCCTATCAGGCCTTTATGATTGGCCTCTGATTTTCCATAAATATGTATGCACTTAGAGTCACTGGGACTAAAATATTCAGAAAAGTTTGTGAATACAGAGCACAATAAAAACAACCTAACAAGGCCACAGCACAGGATCTTGCTGTTAGGACTCCAGCTGGCTTCTCCATTATGGCTGGTTAGTGATTCATTTAAGAAAATGATACTTGGCTGAAGATTTGCTCTACAATAAAAAATAAGCAGGACCCTGCTCAGATGCCAAATCCCCTGTTTCCAATTATGTACTTTTCAGTTTAAGGAGAACCTTATATTCAAGTCCTACTGCTGACATTTATGACTCAAAATACGGTAAGACTAACAATAAAGTCTGAAAAGGAAATTATAAAAACAATTCCATTTAAAACAGCATTTCCCCTGTTGCCCTCCAAAAAAGTAGGAATTATTCTAACCAAGCATGTAAAAAAGACTTGTACAATGAAAACTATAAAACCCTGCTGAAAGAAATTGAAAACATAAATGAAAGATATCCCATGTTCATAATAAATCTATATAATAGACTTATTATAAAGATGCCAATATGATCCAAAGCAATCTACAGATTTGATTCAATCCCTATCCAAACCCCAATTCTTTTGTGTGGAAACAGAATAACCTATTCATATAGAAACTCAAGGGACTCTGAATAGCCAAAACAATCCGGAAAGGAACAACAAAGCTGGAGGAGTCACGCTTCCTGATTTTAAAACTTACTACAAAGCTATAGTAATCAAAACAGCATGGAATTGGCATAAAGACAGACAGAATGTGGGCCAACACAATAAAATACAGAAATAAACCTTCACACATATGACCAAATGATTTTTGACAAAGATGCTAAGACTATTTAATGAGGAAAACAGCCTTTTCAACAAATGGTGCTTCAAAATCTGGATATCCACATGCAAAAGAATGAAGTTGTATCCTTATCTAATACTATATTTAAAAAATTATTTCAAAATGGATCCATGACCTAAAACTATAAAACTTAGAAAATAGGGCAAAAGCTTCACAACATTGGATTTGGCAATTTCTTGAATGACATCAATGGCAACAACAAAAAATAGACAAATTGGAGGAAATACCTGCAAATCATATAGTTCTTGCACTACTTAACAGGCTAAGTTCTGAGAAATGGGTCATTAGGTGATTTCATCGTTGTTTGAACATCACAGAGGGCACTTACACAAACCTGGATGGTACAGCCTACTGCACACCTAGGCTGTATAGTATACGCTATTGCTCTTAGCTACATGCCTGTATACCATATGTACCGTACTGAATACTACAAGCAACTGTAACACACTGGTGTTGGTGTATCTAAACATACATAACAAGAAGAGGGATAATGGTGGAAAATAGAGGAAAGGTCATCAAGGAACATGTATAAAGGACACATGGACAAAGCCAAAGGGGGCAGGATGGAGTGTGGGAGGCGGGGATGGGTAGGGTGGGGGTGGTTTGGTGGAGGGAAGATGGAGACAATTGTAACTGAACAACAATTAAAAAACACACACACACATTTGGGAACTTCTGGCCAAGATGGAGGCATAGATAGATATACTTTGCCTCCTCACACAACCAAAAGAAGGACAACAACAAATTTAAAAACAAAAAAACAGAACTGCCAGAAAATCACACTGTATGGAAGTCCAACAATCAAGGAGTTAAAGAAGAAACATTCATTCAGACGGGTAGGAGGGGCAGAGATGGGCAGCCTGGGCGGAGAGGACATACCACAAGGTGGAGGCTGGAGGACTGGGGTTGGGGGGAGCAGCGAGATGGCAGCTGGCAGTCCCGCATTTGCCTGTGGGTAAACTGGGAGGAAAAATGGGAGCGAGACAGACTGCACAACCCAGGATTCCAGTGTGGAAAAAGAAAGCCTCAAAACCTCTGGCTGTAAAAACTTGTGGGGGCTGTGGCAGCAGGAGAAACTCTCCACCTCACAGGAGTGTTCATTGGAGGGACCCACGGGGTCCTAGAACATACACAAACTCACCCACCGGGAATCAGCACCAGAAAATCAGTACCCAATTTGCTTGTAGGTAGCAGGGGAAATGACTGAAAGTCAGCTGAGAGCTGAGCAAGCAGCATTGTTCCCTCTCTGGCCCCTCCCCCACATACAGTGCCACAACGTAAAGATATGAGTTGCCCTGCCCTGGCGAATACCTAAGGCTCCGCCCCTGACAACCTAACAGGTATGCTGAGACAAAGAAATATGGCCCAAATGAAAGAACATATCACAACTCTAAAAACAGACCTAAGCGAGGAAGAGACAGCCAACCTATCAGATGCAGAGTTCAAAACACTGGTAATCAGGATGCTTACAAAAATGGTTGAGTATGGTCGCAAAAGAGAGAAAAGTGAAGGCTATGCAAAGTGAAATAAAGCACAATATACAGGGAACCAACAGTGAAGGGAAGGAAACTGGGACTCAAATCTAATGATTTGGAGCATAAGGAAGAAACAAACATTCAACCGGAACAGAATGAAGAAACAAGAATTCAAAAAAAATGAGGAGAGGCTTAGGAACCTCCAGGGCAACTTTAAACATTCCAACATTTGAATCATAACAGTGTGAGAAGGAGAAGAGGAATACCAAGAAATTGAAATTTTATTTGGAAAACTAATGAGGGAGAACTTCCCCAATCTGGCAAAGGAAATAGACTTCCAGGCAGTCCAGGAAGCTCAGAGTCCCAAAGAAGTTGGACCCAAGGAAGCACACACCAAGGCGCATCATTATTACATTACTCAAGATTAAAGATAAGGAGAGAATTTTCAAAGTAGCAAGAGAAAAGGAGACAGTTACCTACAATGGAGCTCCCATAAGACTGTCAGCTGATTTCTCCAAAGAAACCTTACAGGCAAGAAGGGGCTGGAAAGAAGTATTCAAAGTCATGAAAGGCAAGGACTTACATCCGAGATTACTCTATCCAGCAAAGCTATCATTTAGAATGGAAGGGCAGATAAAGTGCTTCCCAGATAAGGTAAAGTTAAAGGAGTTCATCATCACCAGGCCTTTATTATATGAAAAATGTTAAAGGATCTAAGAAAAAGATGATGATCAAGAACATGAACAGTAAAATGGTAACAAACTCACAACTATCAACACCTGAACCTAAAAAAACAAAAACAAAAACAAACTAAGGAAGCAACTAGAACAGGAAGAGAATCACAGAAATGGAGATCACATGGAGAGTTATCAGAGGAGAGGGAGAGGGGGGAAATGGGGGAAAAGGTAAAGGGATCAAGAAGTATAAATGGTAGGTAGAGAATAGACGGAGAGGTTAAGAATAGTATAGAAAATAGAGCAGCCAAAGAACTTATATGTATGACCCATGGACATGAACTAAGGAAGAGGGGGATGCTGGTGGCAAGGCAGGGTGGAGGGGAATAAAGGGGGGAAAATGGGACAAATGTAACTGCAAAATCAATATACTTAAAAAATAACATATATAACATAAAATATACACTAAAATATGTTATGAAAGATAAATAATGATAACCTATACAGGGCACTTACCATGAATGGAGTTTGCAGGACTGGAAGTTGTTCCAAGTGAGTCAGTGTGTGAGTGGTGAGTGAATTTCACATTCACATTACTGTGCACTACTGTAGACTTGATCAATAGTGTACATTTACTTAGGCTACACTAAATCTATAAAACACAAGATTAAATCGAGCATAAGAGAAAATGATATAATCAATAGGCACAGCAAACGAGATGTGAGGCTGCCAGCTGATATGGCACACTGTTTTACAGCAAACCGTTTTTGTTTATTTTTATCCTCATCCAAGGACATTTTCTTCATTGCTTTCAGAAAGGGAGAGAGGAAAGGAAACAAATATTGATTGCTTGCTTCCCATACCCACCCAGATCAGGGTTCATTTGTGCCTGGACTGGGGATCAAACCCACAACCCTTCAGTTATGGGAATATACTCCAACCAACTGAGCCATCAGCCAGGGCACAAACTATCTTTAGAAGTAGAAAGAGTACACTCTAAAATAATGAGAAAAAGTATAGCATAGTAAGTACATTGATAGCACAGTCCTTTACTATCAAGTATTATGTACTGCACAGTTATGTGTGCTATACTTTTATATGACTGGCAGCAAAAAGTTTGCTTACACCAGCATAACCACAGACGTGAGTAACATGAGTTATAATGGCTATGTCACCAGGCAATAGTAATTTTTCAGCCCCATTATAATCTTATGGGGCCATTGCCCAATAGTCTATTGTTGACCGAAACATGTAGCACATGATTCTATCTGATAAGGAATCAGTATTCCAAATATATAGAGAACTCCTAAAACTCAACTACTAAACTTGATTCAAAAATGGGCAGAGCTCTGACTGGTGTGGCTCCTGCAAACTGAAAGGTCACTGGTTCGATTGCCTATCAGGGCACACACCTGGGCTACAGGCCAGGACCCTGATTGCATACGAGAGGCAACTGATTGATGTTTCTCTCCCTCTTTCTTCCTCCCTTCCCCTCTCTCTAAAAAATAAATAACACCTTTTAAAAAAATTGGCGATGGACTTGAAGACATTTATCTAAACTATGGAAATGGCCATTAAGCAGATGAAAAGATGCATGACGAATCATTACACATATGCAAATCAAAACTATGAGACACCATCTCACTTCCATTAGATGGCTACTACTAAAAAAAAAAAAACTCCACAAAATAAGTTGGTGATGATGTGAAGAAATTGGGACACTTGTGCACTATCGGTCGGAATGTAAAATGGTACAGCCTCTATGGAAACAGTACAGCAGTTCCTCAGAAAAACTAGAATCACACCCTGGCTGGTGTAGCTCAGTGGATTGAGTGTTGGCTTGCAAACCAAAGCGTCACTGGTTTGATTTCCAGTCAGGGCACATGCCTGGGTTGTGGATCAGGTCCCCAGTAGGGGGCACGTGAGAGGCAACCACACACTGATGTTTCTGTCCCTCTCTCCCTTCCTTCCCCTCTGCCTAAAAATAAAGTAAATAAAAAATCTTTAATAAAAAAAATTAGAATCACAATTACCTTACTATCAGGCAAATCCACTTCTGGGTATATACTCAAAAGAATTAAAAGCAGGACCTCAAGGAAGTATTTGTACACCAATATTCATAGCAGCACCATTCACGATAGCTAAATCATGGAAGCGACTCAAGTGTCCATCAACAGATGAATGGATAAGTAAGATGTGGTATATATAGATATTGTTCAGCCTTGGTATGTTCCAGAACCTTGTGGACATTATGCTAAGTGAAACAAGCCAGTAACAAAAAGAGAAATACTATACAATCCACTGATACGAGGTGCGGTACTTACAGTTGCCCAAATCATACAGATAGAAAGTGGAATAGTGGTTGCCAGGGGAGTTACTGTGTAATGGGTATAGCTTCAGTTTTCCAAAATGGAAGAGTTATGGAGATGGGTGGTGGTTATGGTTGCACAACAATGTCAATGTATTTAATGCCACTGAACCAGACACTTAAATGTGGTTAAGATGGTCAATTTTGTTATGTAACTTTTACCATAAAAAAACAAAGTTGGGATAAAGTGCCACAGGATATGTTTCAATTATAATATATTGTCAATACATATTAATTTTATAAGGTTCATACCTTTCTTTCTATTAATATATCCAGTGGGTTGAGCTTCAGCCTGAGAACCGAAAGGTCGCCAGTTCGATTCCCAGTCAGGGTACATGCCTGGATTGCAGGCCAGGTCCCCGGTTTGGGGTGTGTGAGAGGCAACCAACTGATGTATATCTCGCACATTGATGTTTCTCTCCCTTTCTCCCTCCCTTCTCCTCTCTCTGAAAAATAAGATGTTTTAAAAGCACGTTTCTAAACATATCAATTAGAAGTACTATTGCCCTGGCTGGTGTGGTTCAGTGGATTGAGCACTGGCCTGTGGATGGAAAGGTTACCAGTTCGATTCCCCGTCAGGGCACATGCCTGGGTAGCAGGCCACGTACCCAGTTCGAGGCGTGCCAGAGGCAACCAATCAATGCTTCCCTTGCACACAGATATTTCTCTCCCTCTTTCACCCTCCTTTCCCCTCTCTCTAAAAATATATATATATTTTAAATTATTATATATACCACTGATGTAAGACAACAAATTGAAGCAATGACATTGCTTCTACAAAACTGTTATCTGTTTAGAATTAAGGTTGGACTTCGTAGACCTTATAGTAAACACACCACCAGTTTTGCTGCCTCTCTTTCCCAGCCCAAGACTGTGCTCTATTGAAAATAAACCAGAATCAAAGTACTAAAGAACACTGCAACTTCTCAAATGAGTTACTACATTTGAAGTACCTCATACACATTAAGCATTCATGAAATGCTCCTTATTATTCCCTAGATGCTAGTTTTTAAGGCACAGGTAGAAGTATTTTTTCCAAACTTAAAAGTAGGTTACAATCTCATTACAGAAAAGTATGATCCAAGAGAAAATAGAACAAAGAGGATGGAGCAATCTTTTATTTTTAGACGCTTTCACAAAGAGGTTGTCAGTACAGAAACTTTCCAGTAGAGAAGAACAAACATGAAACTCAGCCTTCAGCCACTGGCAGCTCTCTGCTCAGGGTCTAGGATCCTCCTTGCCCGAGTGGTGGGGTGGAGGCGTATACTTCCCCTCCTTTATTAGCTTGTCCCGCTGCTTCACGATGGTACTCAGCCGTTTCATCTGTCAAAGGAAAAAAGTATTTAAGCTAGGGGAGATATGCACCAGAAAGCGATGGATGGAGAAAATGAAGGAAACCTGGTTTCGTTTTTAAACTACAGAAGCTTTTCATCCCAGAGGGCCTCTGAGATGAAACCCGTCCTTAAAAAACTAACTTGAAAGTACTTCCCAAGCTTTGAACAAATAAACTTCTGGTATATATAAAAGTATCTCCTTGAAAACTAGTAACTACCATGTTCCTATTATATATGGGAATTCAGATATTTACAAAAACAGTGGCAAAAACATACAGGTCAAAACTTTTAAGGGACATCCTCATGCATACTAAAATCTTAAAATATTAAAAGCTGACATCATCTCATAGCTTATATACTCCTGACCTCTCTATGTGAAGGTGGCACTGCTGGTGGTGACTGTTTGCTGGGTATGAATGAAGCAGAAGTAGCCAATGTAAGGTCTCTTTTACCACACTGAAATTAAGAAGATATATACACTCAGCTACTAGTCACTGTTGAGCCCCGAATCCTGCCTTTTCTCAGATAGGACATTTCCAGCAAATGAGTCATGCTATACAATACTGTGTGAGTGCCAGAATTCACGTGGATTCTGTGACACAGAAAATACACTCACTAATCATGATTGCGTTATTTGTCTGCTCAAAATTCAATGGCTTCCCATCTTACTGAGAGAAAAAACTGAATCATTTCTTATGATAACTTACAAGGCCTACCTCTCTGACTTTATGTCCTAACACCCTTCCCCTAGCTCTCTCTGATCCAGCTCAGGGAACTCTGCACCTGCTGTTTCCTCTGCCTGGCACATTCTTCCCTTGTATCTACTTGGCTCACTTTCTTCAAGTCTCTGCTCAAATATCTTCTGGTCCTGAACTCCTCTCTGACCATCCTATTTTTAAAAAGGCAGGGGCAGGGGGTGGGGTATAAGAAGACTAAAGGTAATATGTAAAAAATGAATAAATAAATAAATTAAATTAAAAATAAAAAAAATTTTGCCTTGGCTGGCGTGGCTCAGTGGATTGAGTGCTGGCCTATGAACCAAAGGGTCGCTGGTTCAATTCCCAGCCAGGGCACATGTCTGGGTTGGGGCCAGGTCCCCAGTAGGAGATATGCCAGAGGTAACCACACATGGATGTTTCCCTCCCTCTCTCCTTCCCTTTCTCTCTCTCTAAAAATAAAATCTTTTTTTTTAATTAAAAAAAAAAAGAAAAAAAATCTACTTAGCTCCCACGCCCAGTGTTTTTTTTTTCCTGTTTATTTTCCCCACTGCACTTATCAACATCTGACACACTATTTTTTAACTCGTTTGTTAAATCTCTGCTTCTCCCACCCCAAATAAGCTCCATTAGGACAGGGAATTTTAGCTGTTTTGCTTACATTCCATGCCTAGAATAGTTCTTGATAAAACAGATGCAATAAACATTTTTTTAGTGAATGACTAAGTTTTCAAACAGCATAAAGAATGAGTACATTCAGTTAAACGTCCCATCAACTTTAAAGAATTGGTCAGGATATAACTTCAATAGAACTCTAGACATCCTAAATACTGACATAAACAGTCACCATTTTTAAGACTGCATCCTTAACATTACTCTATGAGAGTTTTCCAACAGGGGACTAGTCATGGCTGAGCTATCATACCACCACAGATTAAATCTTTCTCTCAACTAGAGCCAATCACCACTTAATGCTGTGGATATAAGCACAGGCTCTGGAGACAGCACTGCCAGATTCAAATCCCATTTACACCACTTGCTAGCTAATGCCCGTAAGGAATGGTCTTAATTTTTCCTTGCCTCAAGTTTTTAATTGGATAGTGGTGGAAATAACAGTAAAGCACCTTACAGGACTGTTGTGAGAAACAAATGCATTATGACACACTGGGCACTTAGTGCTTGATTCTAATTCCCTGAATCACTAGCTTCCTCGCCTAGCGGGAAGTATCTAGTCACTTAGGGTGACCTCTAAAACAGCAATATCTCTATTCATAAATTCACAGGATGAGGAAGTGACCTTGGGGCAACTCTTAATATTTCCAGATAAGGAAATCAAAACAAAGAGGTGACTTGCTTGAAGTCACAAAATTACTGGTGGCAGAACCACATCAACACCCAGCTCTTCTCTCAGTCCAGTGTTCCTGCCACCTCGCCACACTGCTTCCTCTTGGTATAAATTTTTTATAATGAGTAAAGTTTTAATCCGAGCAAGGAATAATGGGCCCACAGGAGAAGACATGTTGTGAACTAACTAGCTGGTAAGTGGCCAAACATAGCCTACTCATTCTCCTATAATACACACTACACTATATTATTACTCAATGATCAATATTCCAGGAGAGATCAATACAAAATTATGACTTTATACACTCTCATTTCTTTGAAGTTTGGCCTCACTTTAACCAAATGCTAACAGCAGATATTAAAAGAAATTTTAAATTTTGATACAGCCCTATTGGTGTGACCCAGTTGGCTGAGTGTCATCCCGCAAACCAAAAAGTCAGTGGTCCAATTCCTGGTCAGGGCACACGCCTGGGTTTTGGGTTTGATCCCAGGCTGGAGCGCTTAACTGATCAATGTTTCTCTCTCTTTCTCCCTCCTTTCCTCTGTCTCTAAAAATAAATAAAATCTTCAAAAAAAATTAAATTTTGATACAGATAAGGTTTGACAAATTTAACTGAAAATCTAAACTGTCTCCCTGAACTCCAAGAAATTGTTACAGCTGGAGCACAGAAATAGTCAAAATAACAGCCCACACCCAAAGATTTCTCCTCTTAGGGAGAAGAGCATCCTATATGTTAGGTAACTCGCTCGACTCTTCAGGAAAGAGACACTGTGTGTTAACACCATTTCTCTCCCCCCCATCCCCGGCAATTCTGCTTAGGTTCACCTAAAGCAATCTCATTAACACCTGCGTCCGCCCCAGAGCAGCGATGAAACAGAGGTTGTCATATCCGGCTCAATGTGATAGACTCGCAGCAGAGTTTTAACATCTTCCCCAATTAGTTTTACCCAAAAGATTCTTACCCAAAGATTTTCATAGACAAACATCTAAGATGGGTTGATAATCTTTACTTTATAATCTACTACAAAAAAATAAGACACAGGCATGTAATTTCTAACCTGATGGCTATTACAAGGTAGAGTACTAAGAGAAATCTGTGAGAAAGAGGAGGAAGAACACGGAGGAACAGGTCTTCCTCAGATATGAAGGCATTTAACTTTCTTGACATGGTACCTAAGTAGAGGTGCTTCACCACAAAAGCCTTGCCAGTTCACATTGGCAAGTCACTGCTCAATGACCAGTTTAAAACACTGAAAAAATAGCCCCAAAGAAATAAGGAAGTAACTCAGCTCCCACCTCCATTACTTCCTCACCGTTTTCTGCCGAAGAAGACATTCTACTAAATCATCATATTCTATCTTGCACTCTTTCTCTGCACGGATACCACCAATTCCATGTGCACATTCTATCCATTCTTTTTCAAAAGCATGGCACCGAGATGGAATCCTGTGAGGCTGCTCAGCACTTTGGATTGTCATCCATTGGTCTAAGTCAATGCCCAGCCTTTTCTGTATATCAAAGAAAGGCATGGCTGAAATGGAAAATAAAAGATATATAATGTCATAAAAATACAATCAAATAAGAAATTTCTAAGAAAAATGAGATTATTATGATAAATAGCCCTGTAGAAAGACATTTTACACTATTCTCCCAATTTCTTCTCACCAAATATTTTCAGTAGACAGATTCTCCCAGTTTACAGTAGATGAACAATTTCTGGGCTTTTACAAAACCAAAGGAAAAGATAACTAGAACTAAAAAACAATGTATACAAAAATCCTCTCTATATTGATAAAATCATTTTATCAAAAGTCAAAAAGAGTGTTTATGTTTTGACTTAATACCAACTCTTTGAGACAGATCTGAAGAAATAGCTGAAAAGAGCAAAAAAGCATAAGTACACAAAGATTTCTTTACATATTGCTATCCATATCAACTTTAGATAATACCTCCCCTGGGAAGCCATCCTGACACTGGCGTCCCTCCTTTTATGACAGCACGTCATTCTCAACATCCCATAGGAATACCTGACACACCACTGTAATGGACTATTTACTTGACTGTCTCCCCTACTGAACAATGAACACAGCGAGGGCAGGGACCAGGTAGAGATTCAGTAATAGCTTGTTGAAAAAAGATTAACTTCAAACAACTTAAACAGATCATTAAATCCAGTACCTATTTAGACTATGATAGGTATTATGGGGGGAAAAATTATATACATGGGACATACATTTTACTGTCAAATAAATAAAAATACTACAATAATGCAAAAAAAACTGCAAAAGAAGACTGGAAGAAAACACACACACATAAAAGGCAATTGTTATGTATGAGTGGTATATATACAGGTGAATTTAATTTATAAATGTCCTACCCATTCTCTAAATCATTTACGAAATAATAACGTTCCAGACACTGCAATGGGGTGTGGTGGGGGGTGGGGGCGGAGCAGCTGCAAAGTACTAGAGTACAGACACACAGTGAATTTGGAACCCAAAAGAAGAACACAACAGGGTTTAAGAGTTCAGAAGTGGAAGCACCAATTCTGCCGAGGAGACTTGAAAATGCTTTTTAGGATGGGCTGAGTTTGCCAAGAGAAGGTCAGTGGGCAGGGTATTCCAGTAGGGCACAGCACGAGTTCCAGCCAGAGGTGCTGGGTATGTCTGGGGGACACTGAGGACCCAGACGTGGCTGGCGCGTAGAGTGTATGCCGGGAAGAACGAAATGGGCTGAAGTGGTGGGCAAGGGCGCAATCACACAGCGCCTTGAAGGTGGAGAAAAGGAGCGTGGGTTTCAGGTTAAGGACCAGAAGGCCAAAGCAACACTTGCAAGGAGAATCGAGAGAGGTGCGGTCTACAGGCTTCGGTGACATTGGCTGTGTGGGCGAAAAGGATTTGGGAAAGCCAAAACATGCCCGGAGTTCAGGCCAGAGAGAACCGACACCCAACAAGCCAAGGTGAAATTTGTTTTAAAAAAAATCTCAGAATAAATTTCCTTCGGCTTAAATTGCTCCCCCTCGGACATACACAGGCCTTACCGTCCCGCCGCGGTGCCCTCGTCCGTTCGCTGGCCGCGGATAGGGGATGATCTGCAGGAGACGCGAAAACCTACCGCAAAGGACGACCGCAGCGCGACACTTGCAGCGCGACGCCGTGCGTAGACCTTTCTTCCGCCGTTTTGCTCCGGAAACCATACGGACCAAGCCGGGCGATCTGCGCCTGCGCGGCTGTGTGCGTTATTGGCGGTGGATATGCTGACCTTGCCTTACTAGAGAGTAGAGTTAGAGACCGCCCAGGGGGTGGTGAGTTTCTGCCGACTCTTGGCCTCTGTCAAGCACTCTCACGACAGCTTTGATTCGTAAGGGACTTGACCTAGTTCACACGAGAGAAAAAAAGTGTCTCCGCCACTCCAATAGCGTGGTTAAGCTCATGGACTGTAGACCCACGCCAGGTGGGTTCAGATTCTGGCTCCGTTATTTAGCTGTCACCCTGGGAGGATTTCGTCACCTCACTTAACCTCCGTTTCCTTAAATTAAGATTAAAATATTACCTTAAAGAAATTAATAGTACCTACAGTGTAGGGTTGCTTTGGGGATTAAATAAGTTATGTGTAAAGCACTGAGGCCGTTCCTGGAACGTGGAAAGCGTCCTAAGGCAATCGCAGTTCTTTGATGTCTCAGCTTCTAAAGTTTGTGGATTCGGGAAAGTTAACCAGGACTATTCTATCCTCTGTTTTGGAGAACCTCTAGTGGCTCCCTTTGACTACAGCAGGGCTTCTAAAGTGGTGTGTCTGTGTGGGTGCCACAGAGTGTGTATGATAGGATACATTGGGGATGTGGGAAGAAAATACGAGAATACTTATTTATTTAATCTTTTAAAAAATTCCGTGTGTGCAAATATTGATAAAGTGTGTAACATCACTGCAGTGGTACATAAAAAAACTTGTAAATAAATATTTGGGGAATGAGCTGAAAATTTCTTTTCCTTTTAGGTGACCTGTTCTCAAAAACGTTTAGGCAAACCTACCGTTCCAACTTTCCCAGCCTCACTGTCCAAAATCCCCTGCCTAATGCTTCCAACCAAAAGCTTGTTTCAGTGTATTCCAGGAAAGTCCTGCCATCCAGTCTCTTTGATTTTTTTAATCTTTTCCCCAGGAGTGACACCATTTCCAACCCATCTCCATTTTTGCATGCCAGATTCCTGGTTTACTTCAGGACTTTGGCATTAGTTTTTCCCCCAAAGGAGTTAAATACCCCTAAGCCCCAGGGTCACCCACTCTGGAGAGAATTCCTAAGGTCCCACAATTTACTGGTTTTATGGAGGCGTTCCAAGTCTCCCTTCCTTCCCTCCATCAGATAAGAGTTTTAAGTCAACTAGAGTTTCCTAAGCACCTAATGCATGTCCGGCAGGATACTGGGGGCTTATAGAATTGTTAACTCATGGTCCTTGCCCACAAAATACTAGAGATAGCATGGTATTGAGCCACCACCCTTTGCCCTTCTCCCACTTTCTTGTTTATGTTGGAGATATCCCCTTCCCAGCCTTCAGGGAGGAAAGTCTGCCTGAATGTTCTACTTTGCCTTTTCCTTATCTTTCATCCGATATTTAATTGCCCAACTTCTCTCAAATATTCCTTCCACAAGTTTCTAATTTATTTCTTCCTTTCTGCCTCTCAACTCCTCACTTCAGTCTCTTTTTCACTATCTTTCTCAAATATTAATTTTATTGTATCGTTCAAGTGGGCAGCTCAGATGCCTCCAAGGCCAAACAGAGTTCACTATAAGGAAGTGAAAATGAAAGCCCCATGATAAGTGGCAACTGGTACTTGGCGTCAGTTTGACTGATGCGAGGAGTGGTGGGGAATAGGACAAACTGGAGGGGCACGTGTCTGTCCTGTCTTAAAGACAGCAGCAGCTACTCAGCTCCCATCCTATTACTGTTGAATCAGGGCCTCGAATTGTCAAATCCTCCTATTTTTCAAGAGAAGCCAGAAATTTGTTACTGTTTAAATGTGAAACAACCAATTTTTTAAAAAGTGCTGACCAAACAAAACCCACATTGGAAATGGCCTTTGTGCTGCTCAATTTTAACCCTTGAGTGGAGGGGGAAATGAAGGTGGGAAAAGCAATTTACTTTGAACTATTTTTACATCAAGCCTTGCTCCCTTCTTATGCTTATTGTTTGGGTTGTTTTTCTAAAACTCTGATCATTCAAAAAACACTTTCTGAGCTTTTACCACGGGCCACGGTCCCTGTTGAGCTCTGGGGATGAATACACAGTCAGAATGCTATGGCAAGTGATAAAACAGAAAGATGAACAAAACAAGGGAGAACACAAAGACGGTGACCATTCATAATGTTGGGGCTATGTTTGAGGTGCCAGTGTATTCAAGAAAAGGCCCAAATCTTGAGTTTGGCATTTGAGGCCCTTCATGATCTGATCTGTTCTCATTTCTAAGTTCTCAGATCCCACTGCTTACCAGCACCTACTCAACCCCCTGGTGTTCTCAGCCATCCAGAATCGCGCTCACGCCCCAGACTGCAGGTGCAGGTTCTTCTGCCCGGAATGATCCCGCCCCTCACAGCTGCCTCCCCACTGTCTCCCAGATGAATGCCTAATCCGTCCAGACTGTCTATCACGCCATTTTCTGAAGGGTTCCTGAATTCCTCGCATTTACTAGGCCTTTCTTGAGGTCCCGGCAGCCCTGTAAGCTTCTGTTATATTGTTAACTGTTGGTAACATTGCCCGCCCAGGGCGAGGCATACAGCGTGTCAGCAAGGAGTGAAAGATGGCGGTGACAGGTCTTCATGTTACCCCAAATAATGGAAAACTACAACGCCCAGAAACCCCACATCAGCACTGAGTCTGCGCCATTGCTACAGTGACCACTGAGGGTCCCCTGCCATTGCGCATGTTGTGCTTACATCACAAGTGATGTAACTCAGTATTAGCGGCTCCACGTCGCCCAGTTCTACTCCTAACCACCCCGCATTGACCTTTTCATTGCCTTGCTTTGTGGATCCATAGCTTCGTGAAAGTGTGATTTTTCAACGATATTAAAGGACTTTATGTGCAGAGAGGCAAGCCTGAGCTGTCGCCTCCATTTCGTGTTCGGGAAACCGAGGCTCGGAGACCAGGTGGAACATGAGTAGGCGTTTGCCGCAGCGATCTCTTCTTCCCAAGCGTAGCCCCATTCCCATCTTCATGGCATGAAAGATAGCCCAGTGACCTAATTTAAGGCCCCCATTCCCACACCTCTGAAAAGTAGCCTCAGCTGCTGCGTGAGCGCTGGCCGTATCTTAAGTTGCTCTGTCTTCACTCACTAGACTTCTGCCCTTGACCTGCAGGATTTCCTCATGTTTACACACCTCTTAGTCACAACCCGAGAAAAGCTTTAACACTGCTTTTACAGATAGCCCATCCATAATTTAGCACACTGGGAACATTAGGCCTGTGTCTGATACCACTGCCACAGATTTGAATAAACTGTGTAGCTAGCCTGCAGATCCCAGCACTTCTGGGGAACAGCGAGTTTGGAAACTTCCCTCACCCTCACCCCCAAGCGGGGAGCTGTAAGATAGACGCGACAAAGCCAGTAAGCAAAGTAACCTGAAAGAGAAAGTAATGAGTCCCAAGGCTTGGGCTGTAATGGAAACCAGAGACCTTTTAAACCTCCCGACCCTCCCACCAAAAGTACCACTTGGGGGTGGAGAAAATATCAAGTTGAAGATGCAGCAGGACCAGGAACCACTGAAGCAAGGTGAAGAGGAAGGTTGTGCCAAGCTCATGCTTGCAGAGGTAACTAGATGTTGGTAAGCATTCCATCCTTAAAATTAACTGCCCCATTCTGATGCTTGGTGCTGCCTCTTGACTTTAATTAGGTTTCCCAAGTAGTATGATTGCATGAAGAAAACACAGTTAAGACCAATGGGGCAGTCTACTGCACCTGACATATTTCTCATACTAAATTAACACACTGGAGCCTCGTTTTACAAACATAGCTTTATTAGTGAGTCAGCTTTCCTAAATACAGATCAGGGTAATTAAACTACCTGACAGGAACCTGCCAGGGCAGCTGAATAGCCTTCCTTAGGAAATACCCTGTTCTCTCTCTCTGGATGCACAGAACACTTACCAAAGCAAGTTTCATCACATTTCTGACATGGACCTTGAAACTTCTCTAGGGTAACAATTGTGTCTTTCTTACCCTGGCTGCAGAGGGACAACCTTCAGAAGGCTTAAAGTTACTTGATAAGACAGTTAAGGAAGAATTTCAACCCTGATTGGTGTGGCTCAGTGGATTGCGGGTCAGCTTGCGAACCAAAGGGTCACGGGTTTGATTCCCCAGTCAGGGCATGTGCCTGGGTTGCCGGCCAGGTCCCCAGTAGGGGGCGTGCGAGAGACAAACACACATTGACATTTCTCTCCCTCTCCCCCTCCATGCCCCTCTGTCTAAAAATAAAATAAAATCTTTAAAAAAAAAAGAAGAGTTTCAGGTAGTGCACTGATGACTAGAAAAGGAGAGGAATAGCCACATAATTCATTTAGGAACCAAGAACAGAGATCATCAAGGTGCTACTAGGAGCTCAATATAGTGGAAGAGTTTACTATATAGATGCTTAAATGCATTGGATAACCTCAGAAAGGTATAAAATGAAATACTGTGTAAGTAGTACACCTCAGAAAGGTCTTCCTTACAATCCTATTAGGCATCTAGTTACAGTGGTACCTTGGTACTTGTGGTTAATTCGTTCCAATGAGCAGCGAGCAAGCGACTGATGAAGCGTTTTCTCTTGCGGGGTGGTGGTGTGACTCATACAAATTCTACCAAGTGCGACAAGTGGCAAGCAAGCGCCAAGTGTTAAAACATTTTTTCTCATCAAAATGCGACGAGTACCAGATTTGATGAGTTCTGAAGCCAACAGGGATCGAGGTACCACTATACTCTCTGTCATTACCATTCAGTTTTCTTCAAACACTTAAATCAGTCATTAACTTTTTTACCAGTTTGCCTGTTTTGCTTTACAATTAAGTACAAGAGCAGGGACCTTATCTGACAAGCTCAGTGACAGTCCTAGAGTCTACAACAGCACCTGGCAAATAGTAGGTGTATTATAAACATTCATCAAATGAATAAGTAAGTCTGCCATGAGGAAGGGGGCAGAAAGACAACTGCCACTTAAGTAGGCATTTGTCAAGTGAAAAGAGGTTTCATTCCAGGCAGAGGAACAATAAGAGCACCATAAAAAATGATGGGCTGAGTTGGTCCTGAGGACAGCTGGGAGAGAAAAAATTTTAAATAATTAATGTAGAAGTAACCAGTGCCTTTAAGAATAAGTGTATTTGCCCTGACCAGTGTGGCTCGGTTGGTTGTTGTCCAGTGGGGCAGGGGGTCATCAGTTCGATTCCTGGTCGGGGCACATGCCTGGGTTGCAGGATGCATATGAGAGGCAATCAACTGATGTTTATCTCCCTCTCTCTAGAATTGAATACATAAAATTTTTTTTTAAAAAAAAGTGGATTTAAGAGAATTTATAGCAGCAGCAGCTGTAGAATTAAGTTGGATTAATTGAGGGGCAAAGCCAAGCCACGCTAAAAGAAAGGGGATCTTTGAAAGTGTGCCTATGGGAAGAGGAAAAGTAAGAATAGGTTCCTCAAGGGCCATGGTCTTCTTAAGACACGCAAAGCCAGAGCCATGTTTAATCATCCTTCCCAAGCAATGTACAGGCTCTGGTTATCTCTGACTGGACAAAAAAGTCAACCTGTCTCTAGTTTATTTGCCCTTCTGTTCTGTACCTACCCCTGAATTAGTTTCCCCCAGACTCTTCAGGTTCCCACAGAAAAAGGACCAAACTCAAAGTAATTAACACCCTTCATTATCTAGCCCCTACTACCTAGCTTCAGGCTCTCTTACTAGGATCTGCATGAGTTTTCTACTCTGGCTAAAGAATGTTGTCCCTGCGCACCATGATTTCCCATTACCTAGCCTTTGCTTATTTCAAATCCCAGCTCCTGCTTTTGCCTGAGCCCTATTCATTCTTTGAAACCTTGCTTGAACTCTGCCTCCCCAAATGAAGCCTACTTAGAATCATTTCTTTTCCTTAGTCTACTTCCTATACCATTCATGCAACATTTAACAACTTTTATCTTGCCTTCTTATATATTGGGCTGGCCAATAAGTTCGTTTGTTTTTTTTCCATAAGATGGCTCCAGTAGCGCTTAGTTGTCTTCATTCGAACCAATTTTGTTAGACTGTATTGTGACAGCTGTCACATCAGCATGCATTAAAAGAAAAAAAAATCAAAACTGGTGAATTTTTGTGTAGCCATTCTAATACTGAAGATGGAAGAAAATAGGAACATTTTTGGCATATCATGCTTTATTATTTTAAGAAAGGTAAAAATGCAACTGAAACATGAAAGAAAGATTTGTGCAGTGTATGGAGAAGGTGTGATGACTGACTGAATGTGTCGAAAATGGTTTATGAAGTATCATGCTAGAGATTTCTCACTGGAAGATACTCTACAGTTGGGTAGACCAGCTGAAGTTGACAGCGATCAAATCAAGGCATTAATTGAGATCAACATTATACCACATGGGAGAGAGCCAACATATTCAAAATATCCAAATCAATAAAGTTATTGGTGAAAATGAAAAATGTGTCTTTTATTTTATGGAAAAAACCATGCAGACTCTGGCCAACCCAAGATCAACTGACTAAGTATGTTAGTTCCAAGTCAGGTATGGAGGATATGAAACATAGACTGGGGTTACTTAACAGAATTTGTCAGGCTTTTAAAACTCAAATACCTGTCCTCCACAAATAAAGAATTCAGAAGACACCAGTGATGCTTGATGAATGACTGAAAATCACTCAAAGTCTATATTAACATGTGTTTCCCATCTTATCTCCCACTAACACAAAGGCATGTTGGGTACCAAGCTAGGTTAATAGCCTTTGCCAACCAAAGCTCCGAATAGCAAAGAGGACATAAGAACTTTCATGTCCAGAAACTGAGCATCAGAAAATTTCAATCAACCTATTTCTACAAAGCAGCCGAAATATAAAAATAATTTCCTTAAAAGTATAAAAAAGCTAAGTATTGGCTTTTTTGAGGAATCAAAAGAAAGTATTGAGGAATCACTGTGCCAAAATCTAGATGAGAAACCAGAGAAACTAGAGTCAAAGCTGTTCTTTCCTTTAAGGTACTTACCAATCTGGAAGAAATCTGAGCTGCACTTTCAGAAGTTTCATGGAATGAAGGGGACAAAAATCAAAACCTAAGGCCAGCTAAAGGTGGGAAATTCTAACACAGACACCTTAAGCTGGGATTCCAAAGTATTACACTTTCAAAATACCATGAAACAAAAGCAAGCCATCCTCATATGGCCTCAATACCTGGTTGTGTGCCATCTGGATGATCCAGGGAACTTCCAGCCTTCCATCTGAATTAAGGAGGTTTGGGAATACTCCCATGCACTGGCAACAAGAAATGCTTCCTAGAGGTAGATGCCTCATCCTTGTCCTGTTTATGTCTACAAATAATTTTTCAAATATACTGTCCAGTTCACAGATAATCTGGCAAAGAGACAAAACACTATAAACAAAAATCAGTAAAAAGAAGGGACTCATGCAGACTTCAGGTATTCAAATTTCAAAGTTACCACACTCTCCCTCCAATGAAGTGCTAACTTATTTCCAAGTGTGGTTTGGGGTGGGTAGCTGGAACTCTTTCCCTTGGAAAACCTGTTCCTTTGTTCCTGAAGGTGTCAACCTTATCCTAGGTCCAGTTTAACTCTAACTATAGAAGACTGCAGCCCTCTCTGAAGCGGTTTTCAAGAAGGTCACCACAGCAGCAGAGAAATCGCTGTTCCTAAGAACAATACTTAACTATCTTTAAACCTATGCTGTTCTGATAAACATAAAGTTCCTATAACCTACTTTGTATCTAGAATTTCAAAATTAAATATGCCAAAGATAAAGAGTTATACTAACCCCCTTCCCCATACTATCTTTTTCCCCACCCTTGAGAATCATTGCTCTAAAAAAGTTCATTAACTTTTTCTGTAACTCACTTTGGCAATCAGTTTTCATTTGTAAGCAGACTTTTTTCATCATACTTCAACCTGAGGTGTGACTCCCCTAGGAATGATAAATTAGGGCATGTGTCCACCAATTCATGATGCATGGTTTACCTTGTGAGCTTTTTCAAATGCGTATCAGTGCTACAATGCAGGGGCTCACAGACTTTTCTGTACAGGGCCAGAGAATAAGTACAGTGGAACCTCAATTCTCGAACTTAATTTGTTCCAGAAAACTGAGAAGTATTTTGTTTAAAAACCAAATCTCCTTTGTTGCTGGAGAGGTGCATGACTGATCATATAGGCCTCAGCATGAAAGGGTTATCAGGTAGAGAATCAAGACCCAAAGTTTTCTTAAGACTGAGACATTTGTCTGTGAACAGCTTGGTCGAGAACCAAACTGTTTGAGAACCGAGGTTTGACTGTATTTTTAACTCTGTGGCCTGTACTGTCTCTGGATGGGCAGTGTCAAAGTAGCCAGATGTAAATACATGTGGCAGTGTTCATATAAAACTTTATTATTTATAAAATGAGGCCACAGTTTGCTGATCCCTAATTTAGTGAAAAACAGAATACAGATTCACTGAAAGGCATCACTGAATTAATTTGTCATTCATCTTTTATTGTTTTCTTGTCAAACATTTAAAAGTACAAATTCTAGTAAGAGAATGTGAAATTCTGGTATTAACAAGGGGCTCTTCATACTGGCAAGTTGAGTCACTGCTGCAGAAAGGAAGATTTTAGTTTTTAGAGCTGATGAAGACTACTGTAAAGAAACCTAGTGTAACATTTTCAAGTGTATATTCAATGTCCCAAGCTGTGCTAAATACTTTCTTGACATGACTAAATTTAGTTTTGCATTTGAAAACAAAACCCAATGATGTACATACAATCAACCCTTGTTTTACACATATGGAAACTATGGCTCAGAAAGTCCAGTAACTTGGTAAGGCTCACATAGCAAATTAGTGGCATAGCAGACTTGAACTCTAGGGCTACAAACACCCGAAGGCCAACCCTTTAACTACAATACTAGACAACCAGTCCTCCCTGGTGGGCAGATTCACCATATGTGGAAGCTGGCTCAAATTCTTATATTCCCTGATATGCTTCTCCTTGGGAACCTCTTAACAATTATCGCCGCCTTAGCACTTTGATCTTCGCTGTAATCCTCTAACCTAAGCAGGGACACCTACTCCTTTCATTGTCCTAAAGCTTAAGACTTTACTTAAAGGGGAGAGATAGCAAACACAGACAAAAAAAATTTAAGAAGATATGGCTGTTCTGAGACCGCATGTCGTGGCTCATTCTCATAGGTCTCTGCAGGTTTTCTTCTTCTCTGGGCCTTCCCCTATCTTCATGGGACAAAGATAGTTCCCTCTTCGGGAATATCCCTAAGTTCAAGCTCTAGAAATCAAAGTTTAGGGAAAAACTTTTGCCGGTGTAAAGCCTACCTTACAGGTCCCCAGTTCCTGTCCTAGGATTTGTCTCTTCTCTAGATAAAACACTAAATGAACATGTCTAGTCCCTTTGGAGGAGATCCCAAAACCCAGTTATGGTGGTGTGGTTTTACCCTGTGACTCCATATCATAACACAACAGCCTATCATTTTTCCTACGGAAACTTACTCCACTTCCCAGCCAGAAGCTATTTAGTAGGGATGGGGTTGACACCTATAATACTGAATGAGGACATCACACTGATTGTGTAACAAGAAGACTTCAGTGAAGACCTATTCCTGGTCCATCCTTCAGGATTTCTGATGGCCCCCACAGCTGCCCTTCCCATGTTTTGGTGTGACTATCCCACTGCAAGTCCACTCCCATGACCGCCACTGCTACGTTCCTCTTCCAGGAACAAGTGACTACTCTGGAAAAAGAGATGAAACAAATTGCCCTTCAAATATGAAGTAAAATAATTCTTTAATTATCAAAAGATCACTGCTGGGCTTAAAAAAAAAAATCTATAGCCCTGACTGGTGTGGCTTAGTGTGTTGGGCATCGTCCCACAAACCCAAAGGTTGCTGTTCAATTCCCAGTAGGGCACATGCCTGGGTTGCAGGCCAGGTACCCCACTGGGGGCATGCAAGAGGCAACTGATCAATGTTTCTCTCCCTCTCTTTCTCCCTCCCTTACCACTCTCTCTAAAAATAAATAAATAAATAAATAAAATCTTTAAAAATAACTAAATAAATCTGTAACTCTTAAATGTAATGTTGAACCAAGAAAATGGCTATAGCAGCCGCTCACATAAATTATTTTAATTAATAAATATTATCACAATATTAAGAAGGCAAGGTAAACAAATAGCTTAAGTATTTTATTTGTTTGCAACTAAGCTTGTTAACACTATATAATGAAAATGTACAAAGAATAACGTTGCAGTTTTTGGTTAGATTTAAGTCAAAGACATTCATTAATAAGGAAACTTCCAATGTGAGTACTCCAGAAATTTCTCTAAGCCATCTGATCAGAACTGTCTCTGAATATTACCTTACTTTGGAAGGTATTGGCATACATTTGAATTACACTCAGAATTTTTCAAAATAAGCTGTAATTAAAAAAACTATTCTATATTCAAACTAAAACAATTTTAATAGAACTTTTCTTTCCAAAAACAATAATAAATGAAACAAGGCATTTTGTAAAATGTGGTCCTGAACAAGTCACAGTAAAAAATAAATGTATACTTAACTTCCACCTCCTCAAAACAGAGGCTACTTTCTGTTCCTCAGCCTTGAAATCAAGGTGAAGAACAGTCTGTAAGCAACTTCGGGCAAGGGGTTGCCAAAACAAAGCTCAAGCAGTTGAACATGGACACCTCTTAAAAGAATTTGGGAGAACCTGACCAAAGGATCCAAATCTATTGGTAATAACTGATACAAAGGTGAAGTGGCTCCTCCCAAGTAGCAGTGCCAACAGGGCCTGGCCCAGCCCTGAGCTCACCTGTCATACGCTCCTAAGCAAACCCTGACAATGCTCCAGCTGCTCCAGGAGACTTTTTTTCAGAGGTTCAGTGTCCAAGGAGCTCTTTGTGTGAAAGAGGTGAGCATAGACTCCACGTGGGTATTTTAAGGCTTGGAGTCAAAGTATCTAACATGGCTAGGCAGAGTCCATGTGTCAAACAGCCTGTCTCCAGTTCATTCTAATTCCTCACTGTGTATTTATTGACCTAGGGCCACAGACCTTTGCTATGTCATCATAATCACACTAATGTCCAGCCTAACATATGATTCATATTCTGTGCCTGGAAACAGTCCCTGTATTTAACAGTAATACCTACAAATAAAACAATCCACTGTTACAACTTATATGGTCACAAAACATTAATGATCTTCTGTAGATCAAGCAAATGTTTTTAACCATAATTGTCGTGCATCAAATTCACAGCCAGAATCCCCAAGATCAAAAAAATTTGCACAATACAAATAATAACTTAAAACATACACACACATACATATACACACACTCTCACACACACTTACAGAACTGTGCTTGGGGAAACTCCATTTGTTGAGTGCCACCGAGGGCATATTTTGCTAAACTGCTTGCTGCTTCAGGTATTTGTTTGGAAAATCTATCACAGTAGGGCACAGCTGTTTATTGGATGAGCAGAAAAGAAATATATGCTTGTGGCAACCAGAAAGTTTTAAGGTCTTTCAAGTTGTATAAAATGGACCTGAAGAAACCTTTTAAGTGTTCTCAGGATGCAAAGTTGGAGCTGAAATGTGATATCAAACCAGTTGCAAAAAGTGCACAGCAGCCATCTCTTGAGGTCAAACCTGGTACCCAGATATGCAAGAAAGCTTCAGGACACATCTATAAATTAGGGATAAAAAACAGACGAGTGTAAGAATATTAAAAAATATGGTGTGCTTTTAAATTAACAGCTAATGGTAAATGCAACAAACTACATAGAGGATAGGAGTCACCACTTAAAAGGTCCTAAATTCTCAAGAATTTAAGAAACCTGACTCAGTTCAGATATACAGTTATTATCATTTATGTTTTGAGTTACTGGGAGTTTCGTAAGATGTTTAATATTAAGAAATTCCGACCACACTCTGGACAAGTTAGCCTAAGGAGTCAACTTTCATAAGCTAACAATTAGAACTACCTTCTGGGGGGCTGGGGGATGGGGGGGAAGCCAGGTAATAAACAAATTGGCATTGGAGTTAGACTACCTACATTTCAATACTGGTTGAACCACTAGCTACATGAGCTTGGACAAATTATTAACTTCTTAATTTCACTCCTCATAGGGTTCTTGTGGATGAAACCGACTTCAAAGAATTAAAAGGGTTTAGCATAGTGCTGGGCATGTAAGTATTCTTTAAATACTAGTTATTAATTTGCTTCACAAGGGCTTTTTGCTCTACTCAGTTTCAAAATTTGGCTCTTGGAAATTAGGAAATTCAAAGAAAACTTGGCAATACTTACAGCTTGTGGGCCTTGTCCCATACCGTCGCATAATCTGATCATGTGTGAATTTCACAAAAGATTCATATTGTTCTGTGAGGGGAAAGACAGTATATACTATCCGCAGAAACTCTCCCCCAGTTTTTCAAGAATAAAGTGTCAGGATCACACCTACGTTCCCAGTTTAAATTATCCATTCTCAGACCCTCCTTATAACAATCACTCTGAGATTAGTTACTTCCTCTTAGATCCCAGAGCCAGATCCCTGGCTGCTAGATTGGATCACTGATCACCTGTAATATAACATTTTCCTAATAATCTTGCCCCTACTGCAACTCCACCCTTTACTAATGGCTTCCCAAGACAGATAGATATGGTCACTACTACAAGCCAGCAAATTTTAGGGTATCTCCTATAGGACATGAAGCTTGAGGCTCTTCGTTAAATTTCACCATACATATTGAATGAAAAAGGTGGGATGGCTAGAAAAGTAAAAGAAAATTCCATGTTACCTAATTGTAGACTGTTCCACAGAAATACCTTCTAAAGGGAAACTCAGGTAAAAGATAGAAGATAATCTGACATCCATGAACACAGAAGTGACTTAGAGCTAGCTGGTCTCAACAATTTTGGGGTGGTGGTAGGAGAGGGAAATAGAGTTTCTTCTTATAATCTACATTATTAGTATGTTAAATAAGTTCTGTAAGGAAATCCATTTAATTTTGTTACTGACCCAACAGTTTTCAATTTAAAGCAGAACTATTAACATTCTGAGGCATCACATGGTATGGGTCGCCAAATTAGGAAACAGTACTGTTGCTGCAGAAGTTGTTGCCTCAACTCTCTCTGATCACAATATCAATATCGTCCTCTCTCACCAAGCAGATACTTTCTAATCCTGATTCAGATCCCCTCCTTTCACCAAAGGCTCTAACCTGCCACCATTAATCACTCCATTTGTTCTTGCCTGAGCTGTGCTTTCCAAACTTTAATGTACCTCCAAACCACAGGATGACTGACTTCCCACATCCACTAAGTGACTCCCACCAGGAAGTCTGATTATGTTGACTATACTACACAACCCCCCAACCAGCTGTTACTACTCCAGCCACCTGTTTATAGGCCACCTATCCCAAACGGTCTACTCAAAATGCCTTTGTTCATTTGGAAAATTCTCAGAAGAAAAGCTTGGTTTATCTTGTTTCAGAAATGTAAATGAAAAGTTCTTCCATATAATATATACATGTTTACAATCACCAAAGAGATAACACTACTCACAACTCATTAAACCTTCTTGCATGATGTCCTATTCCTAAATTACCATTTACTTAATTGGGGTTAATCCTTAGTCACCACTCAGCCTACCTGCTAGTTTGGTATTGAGGATTTGCTCATACTCCTCCCGAATTTTATCTTCATAGTCTTTTAAGAGACGCTCACATATTATTCCAACTTGTCGGAGAGTAAAGGTGGGCTGGTCCTTCTTCATCCAGGAGGAACCTGGCCAACAGACAAATCTAGTTTACATAATAAATTCTAGTTCTAAGGTTCAGAATTAATAACTTCATGCAAACAGCCCTAGGATATAAAAATTGTTTATAAAAATGGTATTTTCCACTAATTTACATGGAATATTTTCACAAAACTCTCTTAGTTTCTGACATTTGTTTTATAAAGCAAAGACAAAGGTAAATTGGGAAGTAAGAGGAACAACATGTATGCTAGCTGGTCTGCAAATAAAAAAAGTTTTGATGCCATAACTGTCAGAGCCCATACTCAATGCTCATCTGATAAAGCACAAGAATGAAAAGTTTAAAGCTGATACAGAGACTCTAGTCTGGATTAGGAAAAGTAGATTCGCAGCATGAAAGATACTCATATGTTTAGTCTAGACATATGTTTAATCGAGATTGTGCATAATAATTATCTGTGGAATTAACAGTGCACACACACACACATTCTGATTTAATTCCGTAGTAGGGCTTTGGCCTTTTTTAAGTTCCACAGATGAGCCCCAGCTGGCGTGGCTCAGTGGCTTGAGCACCGGCCTGTGAACCAAAGGGTCGCTGGTTTGATTCCCCAGTCACGGCACATGCCTGGGTTGTGGGCCAGGTTCCCAGTTGGGGGCGCTCGAGAGGCAACCACACATTGATGTTTCTCTCCCTCCCTCTCTCTAAAAATAAGTAAGTACATAAATAAATATCTTAAAAAAACAAAAAGTTCCACAGGTGATTCTGACAAGAAGTTTGACAGGAGACCAACTGACATGCCCAATATAAAAAATTGTTAGCAAAGTCACTAAAACATGAATGAAGGAGACGATTAGCCACTACACATCTCATCCTTGACCCTTTTTGAATCTAGGTCAAGAAGAGTGAAATGTTTATAAGATAGTAGTTAGGAACCAAAATATCCACTGGAATGCCAGACAACATGGAAATCGACCTCCTGATCATGATAAAAGCAGCAGCTCCACTGGTAGTCCAGTTTTCAGTTGGTTTTCAAAGCACAGACTGGAATCTGTTTCTTTGGTCCTCTTAGTCTATAAACTATTCAAGAGCCTGAAACAAATCATTTTTTTGCTTAAACCCAATTTTTTTCCTCTACAAATGAAACCTGACCAAAACATCTAGCCAATTATTATTTGTAATTGTTTCTCTACCCATAACATATTCATTACTTCAAAATTAATTACTAAAATCTCAAGAGAAAATTGAGACTTATTAGCTATAACCATTGAAAATTTATCACATGTCTGTGCAAGAGCAATTACAAAGGGTGTTGTTTCAGAGTCAAAACTTCTGGGTTATACTAAAACAATTTGTAAAAAATTATTTGAGCCCTGGCTGGTGTGGCTCAGTGGATTGAGCACCAGCCTGAGGACCAAATGGTTGCCAATTCGATTCCCAGTCAGGGCACATGCCTGAGTTGCAGGCTAGGTCCCCAGCTGGGGATGTGAGAGAGGCAACCGATTGCTGTTTCTCTCACGCATCATGTTTCTCTCCTTCTCTTTCTCCTCTCTTTAAAAATAAATAAATAAAATCTTTAAAAATTTTAAAAAAATTATTTCAGGTAAAACTGACATAAAGTGAACAATCCAGTAGCATTTAGTATAGGCTCAATGTTTTACAACTACCACCTCTATCTAGTTTCAAAATATTTATATGACACCTTTATATACCAAAATATTTATATAACACCTTATATACCAAAGTAACACCTTTTACCCATTAAGCAGTTGTTCCCCCCACCCTGCCCTATCTCCTGGCCAACACCAATTTGTGTTCTATAAGGAGACAATTTTTCATCACGGTGGTTTTTGATTCTTAGAACTATTAGGAAGTAGAATGCTTTGTGAGGAAATAAACTACTGTTGAAGGACACAGAGTTCACCAGTACTGGAGATGTTTAAGCACTGGCCTGTTGACTGTTTGCAGGGATATGACAGGCAAGACTGGTGGCTGAACTATGTGACCAGGAAGATTCACCTCAACCCTGAAATTCTATTTGAGCACATCCTCTCTATGCACCTGTCAATGTTATAGAGCAATGCTGTCATATAACTCTCTGCAATGATAAAAATGTCTTATAGTTGTGCTAACAGAAGAACTCCATGTGGCTACTAAGCACTTTAAATGTGGCTACTGCATGCATCTGTGAAACTAAATGTTAACATTTTATTAAATTTTAATTAATTAAACAGCCACATGTGGCTGGTGGCTATGGTATTAGACATTGTAGTTACAGAAGGCACTGTTGCATTGGGTGCATGGAAGTTAATCAAATCAATCTAAGGTCTTTTCCAATTTCATGATTCTGTGGTTTTAATATTACTTATAATGCATACACTTTACCAATTTTATTACTTTAGATGAAATCAATTCTAAATTAGGAAACCATTATTTTAAGTACCACTTACAAACTCTTAAATGTATTGTGCAAATTAAAGCATACTTACCTGGAGAACTAGGTGCTGTGAGTGCTGAGGAATGAGGCTGACTTTCTGAAGTACAAGCTTCATTTTGATTAAGAACAACTTCTAAATGTCTCCACCTCTGATAACGACTATATTCTTGTTTTATGTTCTGAAAAATTTGTTCTAAATAAAAAAGAAACGAGCATTCACTTTTTCTTCAAACTTCTGGTCCTTCCCCCATATTATAAATATTAACAAGAAAAATATTTATACTGAGTGTGCCTTTGTCCCAAAGTGTGCATTCTTATTGTCACTATTTCAACAATATGTAGAATAGCACCTATTTTGGCATAAGCCATTCAGACAATTCCCTTTGCTTGTTTCCTGTGACAATAAAGACCAGATCTGCTGTTTGCTGCAGGATTAATTAAGACAACTTACAGGGGAAAAACATCCTTCATCTAATAGGGAGCCATTAAAAAAAAATCTCCTTTAAATTGCAATTTCACAAACTAGGGTACTAGGGGTCTCTTACCACCTGTTTGGGACTCAAGATCCTTAGATCTCTAGGGAAGAGGAAAGCAAAAACCCTATTTCCACAGCCAGGGGATGACCTGAAATTTACTGCCTGGAATTCATGAACAGGACATAGAAAATAATTTTCTGATTCTATGAGAGGCAATATTTGGTAGGATTCAGATTACTATTCTGAGTCAAGGTAATAATAAACCAAATTTAACACTATTAAAAGGAGGCCAGGACATACAAATCACTAGCTACCTTGAAGTACATTCCTAGAGACAACCAGAATCTGGAATGATGTGGTTTTCACATTTTGTATTTTTGTGGTTGGATATATATTCACTTTCCATATAATAAAGCCTCCTTATCAAAAACAAAAACCAGAAAATTACATCACCCCCCAACTCACATTCTAGTGTACACTTTGCTATAGCTGTATTTTTTTTAAATGGGGGGGCGGTGGTGTTAACAATGCCATTTCACTTCTTCTTAGCTGTGTGACTATGACCTTGGGAAGTGACGCAGGATCTTTAGCCTAGCTCTTCAATATAAATGTTAAAGTCTGCCTAATAAAATTGTGAGAATCAGAATCAAAGATATTAATAATACTGTAACAGCCCTGATTGGTGTGGCTCAGTGGACTGAGTGCCTGCCTGAGAACCAAAAAGTCGTGGGTTCAATTTCCAGTCAGGGCACATGCCTGGGTTGCAGGGCCAAGTCCTAAGCTGGGGGCCTGTGAGAGGCAACTGATTAATGTTTCTCTTGCACATAGATGTTTCTCTCCCTCTCTTTCTTCCTTCCTTCCCCCTCTCTAAAAAGTAAATAAAATCTTTAAAAAAATAATGCCATAAGAAGTGATGGTACAGCCCAGGAACTGAGATATACTCAAAGTAGCTCCACACATAGCTAAATTCTGTAACACTCATCCTAAACACTGGAACAATGTAGTATTTAGCAAAGCTTTATTTTAACAATGCTATGAAGTTCATATTTTAGATCCCTGAATTCATGAAGTCTTAGTTTCATCTTTAAAATATATTCTCCAAGCACACACTAGGCCAGACTCAACACAGGGTTGTAAGCAACTGCAAAGACTTGAAACAAGAAAGAACAAGTATGAGGATAATGCTCATGAGAACAGAAGGTCTTTGATAAACCTCTAAGCGCCTCCTGTATGGCAAAGTGAAGAAATGAAAAGATATAACTTCGAGGCTGGTACAAAGACTAGCAAGTCCAAGAATCTAAACATGGTATACACAGGAGAAAAATAAGGAAGCAGATGTGATTTTCTTCCCACAAAGGCCACATATAACAGACAAAGGCATTTTTATAAAAGAAAATGAAAATTTCTTTCTAACAGTGGATAATTTTAATCTTTGCCTCCCATTATTTTAGGTTGTGCTTCTAGGTTATATCAGACTAAGTCCATTATTTTTCCAGTTCCATCTCCCACTACAACCCAGTTGCATTAAACAATCCTGTCCTTAATGTGTGGGTTTTCTGTCCTTCATTCAAGCAATTTTGCTTTGCTTAAAATGGGGTTGTGTCTCTCCTTTCAACATTTAAGACCCAGCTAAAATGCTACCTCACTCTGATCAAGTCATGATCAATTAATTGCTTTGCACCTAGACTCACTCCATGTTTACAAACACCTCCCTGAGGTCAGTAACCCCCTTCCATTCCTGGTATCCATCCACCTCACTCATTTAAGCAATAAAGGATTTAATTGTATAGGCCTTTTCTACAAAAAGTGCTATGACATTTTTTTTTAAGTGAGGTAAAAACATATTTTCTGACCATTTCTGAGAGACCTTTACAACCCTTGAGATAACTAGGATGCTACAGAGTTAAGTCACTGATTTCTAAATTCACTTTTTGATTAGTTGGCCTTATTCTTCCTATTTGTGTAACAACTAATATTTCCTCCCCCATTATTCCTTTTTAATCCAGAAGGCATCTTTCATATAAGCCAAAGCATTAAATAATGAATCATTCATACTTTTGTTTCTTTCATGACAGAACCACATTCCAATAAGCATTAAGAAACATAAATGATCAACCTTTACAAATGAACATTTAAACAAAATATTTTCACATAAAATGATCAAGAAGCTTGTTTGCATGATTTATGCAAAGATTAAATTTTAAGATAAAAAACCAAAACAAAATAAAACAGTGGCCCCCGCTATAGAACTGTGCCATACTTAGGCTTCCAAACACATTCTGCAATCACCTATGCATTTGCTGCAATGTGAACTACAACAGAATTAGTCTAGAGAATACTATTGGAACAAAACATTTACTTAATACCCATCAAGACAGGTTAGGGAAAGTTATTAATTCTATTTTGCTGAAGAAAAGAGATCCAGAAAGATTATGTGACTATCCCTGGGTAGCTGTAGGAGCAGTGGAAGAAAAAAAAAATCACTTTAAATGGGCATCTACACCCTCTGCTTTTGAAGGGCTCTTCACAAAGAACTTTTGCAAACATTCTCATGCAGTGCAACTTTAAGTGGTCAGGGAGTTTAAAGCGGAACAGAGTTCCTCAAGGGGCAGAGTTGGTCAGGTAGTGGATGGGAGACTTAAGGAAATGACTGCCGGTGGACTAGCAAATCGGAAGGGAAAGCATCATGAGGAAGGCACGAATACGGACACAGCCAGGTGGGCCTGGGGGAAAAGAGCGAAGGCATAGTTCGGTAAAAAATGGACGAAAGGCTGACCAGGTAAGACATTGTTATAGCCGATTAAGTCCTTTGAATGCCAGCATAAAGAAGAGGTGAACAGGAGTCTAGGAGAGCCTGGCTGGCAACTGCAAGAACACTGGTGCTGGCGGATGAGGGCCTGAAATCTGTACCGTGGATTTGCAAAAAGAGGAAGTAAAGCCTAAAGACACTGGCAGCCGAAAAGGGGTAAAGAAAGAATGATTTTAAGGCAAGTCCAAAGTTTTGCTTATGCTTGAAAAGTAGAAAATACACACAAAGAAATGACTTGCCAAAGTCCAGTTGTTGAGGTTCCCCCATTTCCGGGAGCCCTTTAAAACTGCTAAATATTAATTCTGATGCACTTTCCCCTCAACTCCCACACAAGGATTAGGGTTTTGCGGGTTTTTGTCTTCCTTTATTCTCACACCAGCCCTCCCCTTTCCTTGACTAATGTCCTTACCGAAGGCGAGTCCGCCTGCGACGGAGAGCTGAATTCCTGCTTTCGGAACCCCTGTATGCTCAAGGATTCTCAAATTCTAACGAACGACCTACCGGTTTCGAGCCATATATGGTACAAGACAATAGCCATACAATAAAAGAACATGGCCAGTCCCTTAGAATTAGTCAGGTTGAAATCGGATTCCAGGACTTCTGCGGCGGCCTCCGGTCCCTCCAGACCTCTGTAAGTCAGGTCTCGCTACGAGCCACGGCACGGGGCGGGGCGGCACACACTCAGGCCCCTTCCCAGGAGCCAGCCCCCACCCCCCACCCCCAGCCCGGGTTCGTGAGGAGAATCCAATCTCCCAGGGCCCACAGACCTGCAGGGCGGCTCGGCGCAGGCCCGGGCAGCGGAGGCAGGAGGAGCCGGGGGGACGCGCAGGGCCCCGAGCGGCCGAGGACAGTCCTGTTTCCCTCCTGCTGCCCACCCCTCTAGGCTCTCCAGCGCCAGGAAAACCGAAAACCGACACTGTGACCCCACTACCTCGCCCGGATGTTTCCCATCCCCGGAAGCGACCAGGCCCAGCGGCGCTCCAGTTCCCTTTTCTCAGGGCAAAGAGGGGGTCCGTGGGCGACTCAGCCTAGCGTCCGTAACCCTTCCCCCCACCCCCACCCCCAAATGCCAGGGCCTGGCTTCCTGCCAAGCCCGCAGCGTCGGTTACCCGGAGTTGGAAGGCGCCGCTCGCTGCCAGGCGGTACGGGCTGCTGCAGAGGCGGCGGTGGGGTCTGCATCTGAAGCGGCGGCGGCTCGACGTCCGGGGGCCTGAGGCCCGGAGTGGGGCCGGGCAGAGGGGCACAGCGCCGCCGCTTCGGGGAACCCGGGCTCAGCAGCGCCGCCTCGAACTCCATGGGCCGCTTCAACGTCGCCCCGCACGCCATGCCGCTGACGGGCCAGGGACCAGGAGCAGCCGCGGTTGCAGATGCGGTCCGACCTCCAGCTCCTCACCGGAGCTCTCAAGCCAAGCCGGCTCCAATGGCGCCTCCAGCACCCGGCAGCGGCTCTGGCCCCGCCTCCTGTGACGTCACGGACCTGGCCACCGCCCGGCGAGGGGGGGAAGCCGGAAGAAAGCCACTCTGGGCGGCCCATCAGCAACGGTCCGGCCCGCGACGCCCCCTACTGAGGAAATGGAACGGCCTGGGCGGAGAATTTGGTCACCAAGCAACCTAGGGAGGGCCCCCGCCTCCTCCCCTCCCAGGGTTCCATTCCCCCACCCCTTCCCATCGCTCACGGGTGGCCCCTTAGGTTTTCGCACCTGCGCGGCCCAGGCGTGGGGGAGGGGAGAGCTTGGAGGGGTGTGCTCAGAGGGGCTTGCTGAGAGGCTGTCTTGGAGTCGCTGTCTCGGCGTCCTGTAACCTCCTTCTATCTAGTCCTAGTCCCAGTGATAAATAAGAGGGTGATTCTGAAAGGTCCTCAAGGGCATTTCCCTGACTCCAGGAAGTCTCAATTTAAACATAACGTGAGATCTGAGGGTGGACTTAAAGAAGTCTGTGAATCCCATGGAACTGTGCAAAATTGTGTGTGTGTGGGGGCGGGGGAGGTGGGTATATTTTAGGATAGAAGACCCATACCTTCATCAGCTCATCAAAGGGGTCTGTTCCTCATAAAAGTTAAAAGCAGAAAACAACCAGCTGGTTTAAACCATTTAAGAATGATGTCAGAGCGTTAAGAACTTCAGCTTATAGTTGATTTGCCAGTCTCCCTAACTGACCTGACACTTCAGGTGCTTCCTCGGGTCTATCTGAATTCTTTGCAGCAGTACCAGCTGTAAAGTGCTTTTGATATTGTGAAAAAAATAAATCAGTAACAGGAGGGTTATACTTTTAGAAACTACGTGCCTGCGTATTACTGGGAAACAGGTCCAAGGAATCCGTGATACAAAAAAGGTTAAAACCTTTTTTTAAAAAAGATTTTATTTACTTTATTTTTAGACAGAGGGGAAGGGAGGAAGAGAGGGAGAAAAACATCGTGTGGTTGCCTCTCGTGCGCCCCCTACTGGGGAACTGACTGGGGCATGTGCCCTGACTGGGGAATGGAGCCCACGACCCTTTGATTTGCAGGTCGACGCTCAATCTACTGAGCTATACCAGCTAGGGTAAAACCTTTCTATAACTACTCATATACATTAAATATTGACAATGACTCCTGGGATCCGTCTGCTTCGACATATCTCTGGGATTTTCCAGACCACTCTAAATTTCAGATACTTTTCCTATAACAGGTAATATGCCTGATCAATATGCCCCAATATTTGAGTTGAAGAATATGGACATACTATTGTACCTCACTCCATTCTTTGTCCCTGTCTGTTGCTTTACTCTGGGTTTCTCTGGTTTCTCCAAATTTTATAAGGATCCAAACATAGGCCATTTTTTTTTGCATTTATGTTTGACAAATAACAGAAATAATTCTAAAATGGCTGTGCATACCAGATGTTAAATTTATTTTATCCTATCTCGTTACCATAATAAAGAAGGGTTACAATAGACAAGAAAATCAGAAATGGAACATTAGGGCCAAAGAAAAAGATCATAATTATCCTAATAATTAAATAGGACTGACAGAATTTGAAATTTAGTTCTGAGCTCCCTGATTGCTGGGCAAAAATGAAAACACAATACATACTGAATAAATCTTGTCATCTGAAAAGAATCAGTTCATCAGTGGAGACAGACTATAGAGTTTTTTTTCTGTAGCACTAACTTCTAAAGGTAGTTTCTCACATAACTTTATTAGGAACCAGTGAATGAGGTGGTAAAGCAATCAGGAAGATTTTGAACAACAAATGCAAAAGCAAAATTCATATTGATATTTCTTTTATGTTTAATAAAAGCCGGGGACATAAATAGTAACCTAGTTATGATCATTTTTTATAAATTATTAAAAAAATTTTTTTCCCTGGCTGGTTTTTCTCAGTGGATTAAACGTCGGCCTGAGAACCAAAGGGTTGCCAGTTCGATTCCCAGGCAGGGCACATGCTTGGGTTGCTGACCAGGTCCCCAATAGGGGGCACACGAGAGGCATCCACACATGGATGTTCTCTCCTTCTTTTTCTCCCTCCCTTCCCCTCTCTCTAAAAGTAAATAAATAAAATCTTAAAATTAAAAAAAAAATTATTGATTGGGGGGGAGGAAAAGAGAGAAACATCAATTGGTTGTTCCACTTATTTATGCATTTATTTGTTGTTTCTAGTATGTGCCCTGACCAGGAATCAAACCCACAACCTTGGCATATCGGGACAAAGTTCCAACAAACTGATCTACAGAGCCAGGGTTACTTTTTTTTTTAAGGGGCATGTCTAATGTGGTCTAAGGAAATTCCTTTCTTATGGTCTAAACTGTTTCAAACTTAGGGCTTAGAAGGTTTTAAAAGTATGTCCCTTGGGTCATCATTCTAAACAGCACTTCTAGCAAGGGTGTTGCTAAGTGTTTTGATAGTCATTCTCCTCTCTGTGATCTTTTAAAAGTTTGAGCATGCCTTGTAATATTAGTGTTTTAAAACAAGAAGTTATAATTTGTTTACAAATCTGGCTGTGCTTAGAAATGCCTTGAAAATAATAATCAGGCCTCATTCATTTATGTTTCCCCATCCTCTACACACTGTTTGAATGCAGTAGGGGTAGGCATGGAATAAATATTGGTAGACTGAATAAATGGTAATTATTTCAAAGTTGTTCTCTCTGTCCCTGAAAGCCGATAGTCCACATTGCTGAATGAGGGTGGATTCAGATGATTCAGAAACCAAACAAGTAGGTGGTATATCCTATTATAAGTTGCAGTTGACAGCAGCCCAACGAGAGAGATGCCCTTGAGGGAAGCAGATGGGCTGCTCTAACAACCACTCACTGTGGCTGTCTCCTTCTGAAGTTACCACAGTGCAGGTCTGCTTTCCTCTGTATATCCAGACACTTGATCAGTCATGTTCATGCATACACATACACACATTACTAAGTACCTTTTGCGTGCCAGGCACTATACTAACATGGTTGAGGATACTAAGGCATGAAAAGAGACATCATTCCTGCCCTCCTAGGGCTTCCAGTCTGTTAGAGATGACAGACATTTATCAAATAATCACAACTACTAATATATAGTTACAAACTGTGGCAAGTACTCTGAAAGGAAAAAACAGTACTACAACAGAGATCTTGACTTAGCAATGAAGACTTCCCTGAAGAAGTCACATTTGAGCTAGGAGCTAAATAAGTAAGCAAAGAGAGGGTGAGAACATCCCAGGAGGAGGGGAGAGACTACCCGAAGCCAGTGATAGAAGAGACCTTAATGTGTTCAAAGAATCAAAAGAAGTCTCAAGTCGCTGTAGTACAGAGCATGCATGCAGAGTCAGAGGAGAAAAAACTGATGAGAAAGGCAGGAGGCTAATCATTTAATATCCTGTATAGGCTGCCATGAGGTTTTTTTTTACCTCTGTCTTAAGAGCAGTGGGAAGCCACCTCAGGAGTTAAGGTGGAAACCAAAGAGCTTAATTAAATGTGATCAGATTTACATTTGAAGATCCCTGGCTGCTGCATGGAGAACAGACCGAAGGAGAGCAGGGATGGATGGAGGCTATCAGTAAAGAGACTATTGTATCTGTTCAGATGCATGACTTGTAGTATTAGTTTTATAATATTACAAAGAACCGCCTACTTCCTGGCATACACAGATTCTTTCATATCACCATCTGTGGGTGTTCTTATAATAGTTCACGCCGTGAAAGCTCAGCAACAGGTCTGAGATTCTGTCTGTTTACTGGCCCCAGCGGTTGTCTGACCCAGGGCCATCGTTGGGCTAAACACGGGGCTGGGGATGAAAGGAAAGAAAGGTACCATCTTACAAAATCTTCCAGAATTCTTTGCCTAAAGTTTCCAAAGGAGTTGTCTCCATTTGCTATCTCCTTTTGCCTACTTCCCACCCACCACCTATCAACCCACACCCATCTAATTTCTACCCCTCCCATTTCACTAAAACAGGTAAAGTCACCAGTGATCTCCACACTGTGGGGGAAGTGGACTGACAAGAGCAAAGTTTAGAAGATGAAGTAACAGATGTTGGTGAGGGTTAAAACTACGGAAGCGAGAGAGATGAAAGACTCAAGGATGGCTCCTTGGCTTCTGGTTTTCTCAGAGCCACTTTCTGAGAAGTTTTCATCAAACAAGGACCAGACTGCAGAGGAATATATGAACATGTTTTTGGACATGTTGAGTTGGAGATTCCTTTAAAGTATCACTTGGGATTTTCAAATGGTGTGTGTGTGTCTGTGCGTGTAAATACGTGGACCTGGAATTCAGGAGAAGTCTGGATTGGAGAAAAAATTAGGAAGTCATTGGTGTAGAAATGGAATTGAAGTTGTAGGTGCAGCTGGGAATATCTAGGGTAGGCATTTTTAGTTTTTTTGTGTGCATGCTATAAACCCCTTCTCTGAATTTTTAAAAAAGATTTTATTTATTTATTTGTAGGCAGAGGGGAAGGGAAGGTGAAAGAGAGGGAGAAAAACATCGATGCGTGGTTGCCTCTTGTGCACCCCCTCCTGGGGACCTGGCCCGCAACCCAGGCCTGTGCCCTGACTGGGAATGGATCCAGTGTCCCTTTGGTTCTCAGGCTGGTGCTTGATCCACCGAGCCACACCAGCCAGGGCCTTCTCTGAATGTTTTAAAGTGTATAAAATAAAATACAACCCTAAACCAGTGTGGCTCAGTTGGTTGGGTATCATCCTGGAAAGGGAAAGGTTGCCAGTTCAACTCCGTGTCAGGGTGCATGCTTAAGGTGTGAGTTTGATCCCTGGTAGGGTGCGTACGAGAGACAGCCGATCAACGTTTCTCTCTCACGTTGATGTTTTTTCTCTCTTTCTCCCACCTTTCTCCTCTCTCTAAAAATAAATAAATTTGAAAAAATTTTGAATAATAAAATAAAATACATCAGACAACAAAGAAAATTAGTCATATACATAAATACACATACACTATATATGTATATATAGTCTAACAATATCAATTGGATATTCTTTTGATACCGATAGATTACTTGGAAACATATATGTCCACTGGATATTAGGATATTAATAAATTATCTGAAACTGTGTAATATAAAGGGGAAAAAAGGATTATTGAGATGGAAGAAACATACTGCAAAGGAAATTCCAATTATGGCTTGAAACAAAGAGTACCAAATTATCTAAGCAAAATCTAGGTACTGGAGTGGGAGTCAGGAGAAAAGTGGTAAAAACTTATCCAGAAGTTTCGTGTGAATAGAGAATGCGGATATAAAAGTATTCTAAAGATTTTTATCTCATTGGGAGAAGGGAAGGAAGAAGTTAGGGAACTGAGCATCTCTATAGGGCAAATAGTTATTGTAATTTTTTAATATAATAGTAGCAAAATATGTGTATAATAATAAGCACAGGGAAAGAGAAAGAAATCATATGTAAAATGGAAAAGTATGGCCCTGGCCAATGTAGTTCATTCTGTTGGAGTGTCGGCCCATGTACCAAAAAGTTGAGGTTTTGATTCCAGGTCCAGGCACATACCTAGGTCGCAGGTTGATCCCCAGTCGGGGTGTGTGTGGGAAGTTTCTTTCTCTCTCTCTCTCTCTCTCTCTCTCTCCCTTCCTCTCTAAAATCAATAAACATAATCCCAGTAATAAAAAAGAGAGAGAGGGTTTTCATCATTCAAGAATTCATTGAATAAAGTATGGTACATTTAATGCAGCTATTAAAAGTAGTGGATGAGAAGCATGCAAATTTACACAGAAGGATTTTTAAAAAGAAGCTAAGGTATGGAAAGTTTATGTAATTGACTAAGATTGCACAACTAGTGAAAAGTAAGGGTCAGGACTCAAAAAGTCTAGGTCCAAGGCCCTGGCTGGGTAGCTCAGTTGGTTAGAGCATCTTCTGGATACACCGAGGCTGAGGGGTCAATCCCTGGTCAAGGCACATGCAAGAATCAACAAATGCATAAATAAGCGGAACAAAAAATTCATGTCTTTCTCTCAAATCAATAATAACAATAATAAGTCTACATCCAGAGTCAACCAACTTAGTCACTATACTGTTACTTCTGAAATGGGGTTGAGTAGAAAGTTGGTTGAAGATGACAAATAAAAGGGAGCACAGAACAAAGCAGGGAATAATCATCTAATAACGACTGTTTGTCCCCCACCCTCAAAGAGTACAGCAGAAGCCTCCCTTCCTAGCTTTCAGTATGCCATGAGAATGGTGACTTCTTAGGCCACCAGAGGTCACTCCGGCTTCCTTTGTTGGGTTACGGAACCTGTGAGCCTTGGCAACAGGTACTGCAGTGCTTTGGGTCTTCCTGCCGTCCTGCCCTGAGCTGCTCCTGTGTCTCCTCTCTGCTGGTGTGGCTCCGACTGCCACTGCCCCTGGCCGTTGTTGTGCAGGTACTGCCATTCCCAGAGGTGGCAGATAACGGAGACCTCTCTTTCTGCTGTATGGCAATGATGTGATTAAAACAGAGAGCTGGGGATCGGGCAGTGGTGGGTTAAAATCCCAGCTCTGTTATTGACTACTTTGTATAAATCTAGGTCTGTCACAGCCTCCCTGAGCCTTAGTTTGCCCACCTGTAAAAGGAACCTACATCAGAGGTTAATCATCAAAATTAACTGAGATAATATATATCAAATGCTTAGCACAAATCTCTCTCTCTTTTAAAGGATTTTATTTGTTTATTTTTAGAGAGAGAGAAAGGGAGGGAGAAAGAGAAGAGAGACATGGATGTGTGAGAGAAACATCGATCTGTTGCCTCTCATACGCCCCCAACCAGGGACCTGGTTGGCAACTCACACGTGTGCTCCTGACAAGGAATCAAACCAGTGACCTTTCGGTTTGCAGGTTGATGCCTAACCCACTGAGCCACTCCAGTCAGGGTGCTAAGTACAGATCTTATTATTAATAAAGTCAGAAAGTTTTTCTCAATACAGGCACTTGTATTCATCTAGTTTTCCTTTACTTCAACTTATAAACTTTCTTCCCATTATTTGCTGTAAGACTCCAATAAAGAAAGAATTTGGGCAATGAGCCAACTATTTTGCTTGCATAGCCTCTAAAACAATTTTGAAAAACTATGTACTCCTGTGCATTTGTTTAAGTTGACATTGAAGTTTTTTCATTCTAATATTAAATATTGCAAAGCATAGGATGTCCAACATATTACAATATCAACATTTTAAAATTTAAAAATGATATAAATGTTTTGAACATATTGAGTGAATCTAAACACTATACAATGGCCTAGAACGATAGCACTGGCTAATAAGGGCACCATATCAACTAGTGCTTCATCAACCTAGACATATCCCTTTCTTAGGCATTTGTCTAGGAGTGAAAACTACCAGAGAAAAGAATAAGAGGCACAAAGCAAAAGCCATGAGGTAACTGCATCTGGGGAAAAAGAAGAAATCAAGAGGGAGCTATAAGGAGAATAAAGAGAGAAGCCATCTGTGGATGCAGTAGCGAGAAGTAGGGTCAAGGACAGAGGTGAACTATATCAGGAGGAGTGGAGGAGTGATTTGGCCGGGAAACAATGGATGACCACCTGTGGTTGGGGAAGGGGAATGACGACTGGAGTTACTTTTCATTCATTAGAACTGTTATTATATCTTAAATGTCAAAGAACAAGGGTTCAATTCCACAGAGTCTGGTTGGTTACAGCCTGAGATGGTTATTATATTTCTTATCTATGCATCTTAACAACAATGAACCTCTATTTCCTGAGGCAAACTAAGGACGCCTTTGTTTCCTCTAGCCTGAAAGAGCTTATAAAGTAGAAATTAGCACCAGGACTGGGGGTGCAAGGAGCAGACCTTCAGAAATTGTGAAAAAGTGAATGTGGCAGCCACAGCAAGATGGCGAGCAATAAGAATTATCTTTCTGCTAATAATGCAGACATTAGGAGCATAGGTCCTGGAAACAGATACTCTGGCTATGAATCTGGCGTTGTTGGAGGACTTTGGGAGAGTTTCTTCATCCCTCTGGGCCTCGGTTTCATCCGTAAATGGGTGTATTAGTTTCCTAAGGTTGCAGTAACAACCACAAACTTGGTGGCTTGGAAACCACAGGAATTTACTCTCTCATAGTCCTAGAAGTCTGAAGTCTGCAATCAGTTTCAATAGACCACAATCAAAATGTTGGCTATTGTCCACCTGACTCGTGGGTTAGACTCTGTTCATTGCTTCTTCCAGCTTGTGTGGCTACCAGCATTCCTTAACTTGTGGCTGCATTACTCCAGGCTCTGCCTCTATGGTCACATTGTTTTGTCTTCTGTCTGTGTCCAATTTCTCTCTGGTTCTCTAGTAAAAGACTATGTGATTGGATTTAGGGCTCACCTAATAATCCAGGGTAAATTCTCTATCTCAAGTTCCTTAACTTAATTACATCTTTTGCCACATAAATTAATATTCTGATACCAGCTAGTATACCACAATAAAATTCTGGCACTAATCATGCAGAGTTAGTGCAGAACCCATAAATTAAAGAGCATGGTTCCCAGCCAAGCTGCCCGCACTTCAGATCCAGTTTTACTTCAGTCATTCCAAGGTTACTTGCACTTCTGAAATCGGGCCATAAGTGTGGGGGTTCTCACAACCCCCTTAGGCTCAGTAATTCAGAAGAATAACTCACATAAATCAGGAAACTGCTATATTTATAAATTACAGCTTATTATGAAGACTACAAATGGGGACCAGCCAAATGAAGAGACAAAGAAGTCAGGGTCTGGTAGGGTCCCAAATGCAGAACTTCCATGCTTTTTCCCTGGGTAATCAGGGCACATCAATGCGTTTGTCAACTAAGAAGCTCTACCAACCTTCAGCATCCAGAGTTTTTACTGGGGTTTCATGATGTAAGCACAATTGATTAAATTATTGGCCATTGGTTGGCCATTGATCATTGGTTGAACTCAATGTCCTTTCTCCCCTTGCCTCCCCAGAGGCCAGGCAGATAACGCATGTCTACGAAATTATATCTCTTTATTGTTTTGATTTGAGTTTCTCTAGTGACTAATGATGAATGATGTTGAACATCTCTTCATGTGCTTATTGGACATTTATGTATCTTCTTTGGAGAAATGTTATTCAAATCCTTTACCCAATTTTTGATCGAGCTACATGTCTTTGTTATTGAGTTGTAAGAGTTCTTTATATATATACTGGGCATGTCCTTTATCGGATACATGATTTTGCAAATGTTTTCTCCCATTTTGGGGATTGCCTTTCTACTTTTTTGGTAGATTGTTTATGGGCCAACATTTTAAACTTTGAAGTAGCACAACTTACCTAATTTTTCTTTCATCAGCTGTGGTAGGAATCCAGTTTTGTTTGCATGTGGATATCCAGGTGTTCTTTTAGCACTTGTGGAAAATGCGTACATGTTGAACCAGGTGTTTGAAGTACCAGAGGGCTGGAGAGAGGCAGAAAGTCTTCTTGCCACGTTTTCTGATGGTTCTGGATTTTAATTTTTGCTTGGAATTGGGAAAACTAACCTAGAATATTCCCGTTCTTGCCCTAGGGAAAGCAAGTTTCAGCTTGTGAAATTGTTCTAATCAAGTACTCAATGTCTCTCTCATCTTCAGGGGGCATATCATCTGGATGTCAAACAATCACAGTTAACTCAGTTCCACAAAGAGCAGACTATTAGAATTCCCATAAAACGACAATCAGGGCTGTTGGCTGCAACAGCAGAAGCCAAAAATGGCTAACTTAGGCAGAAAAGGAATTTATCAGAAGGATATTAAGTACCTCATGGAAAGGAAGAGAAAATAGGAGAAGCAGGCTTGGAAAATGATCAGAAAGCCATTTCTCTGGCCAAAAGAAGCTAGATAACTTTAATCATCTCTGAGAAAAAAATTATAACCACGACACCATCACTGAACATTTGTTGCTGCTGGACTCTTGGCACCATCGCTGCAGCCCTTAATAATCTCACATTGAGTCTTTGTAAGACTCTAGTGTCCCAGGCATGTGCATCCTATTAGCCAAGCCTTGTGTATTGGTCCATAGCCTAGATCAGTGAATTTTAACTGGTATGCCCCCGGAATTTTTAAAACATGTAACACCTAACTATTTAGTCAGGGGCACCGACATCTTTTCCCTTAGAGTCAAATAAGAAAATGACAACAGCCAACACAACAATAGCCGTCCAGCATGAATGCCCCATCTTGAACCGTAAGGCTATAGGTAACGTAATAGAGTTGCATCTTATTGGTCATGTCACATAATAAGGTATTTCTGATTGATTAATTCTTGGTACCTGAAATTCTTATATACAAATATAGGTACCCGATTTTTTAAAAAGTCACTTAGGCACAAAAAGGGTAGGTAATTACTATATTTTGTAAATAAATCAAAATTATACCTATTTTTTGTCAGATTGGTAAAAGATATATTTTTTGGTGTGCCACAGAATTTTAGTAATTGGTCTACGTGTACCATGAGATGAAGAAAGTTTGAAAATCACTGACCTAGACAGTAGGACAAATACTGTCTCCCTTCAAACTTCTGTAGTACAAGCTGGGCCTCTCCCTCACCTGAGACCCATAAATAGCACCTTCCTTCAAAATAAGAAGTTTCCTAACTTCTTGGCATGAGATGGCCAAAAACACAAGGTGTATTACAGAAATGAATAATAATAAAAACAATAGTCAACATTTATTTAGAGCGATATATGTACAAGTTTTACGTGTATTAACTCTGTTAATGCTAACAACTGCCATATGCGGTGTGTTCCATTATTATCCTATGTGGTAGACTAAACGACCCCCCGAGATATTTATTTCCTAATCCTTAGAACCTGTGAATATGTCAAAAGGGTGATTATGGCCTGTGGTAAAAAAGCGAAAGATTTATTTGATCTGAAGAGAAACTAGAGTATTGCCTGTTGTATAATAAAGAATTTCGCCAACCAAAGGGTCGTCAGTTTGATTCCCAGCCAGGGCACTTGCCTGGGTTGCAGGTCAGTTCTCCAGTAGGGGGCGCGCAAGAGGCAACCACACATTGATGTTTCTCTCCCTCCCTTCCTCTCTGTCTAAAAATGGATAAATAAAATCTTTTTTAAAAATAAAGAATTTGACTGACCTTTATCTCTGTTATGTGAATTAGGTTGCAACAAACTGTTAGAAAATTTTATTACATGGTAAAATTGCCATGGAAGCAAAATCTGACTTCACCATGAAGGTGGGCCTGTGGTGGTCAGCAGTTCCAGACTCACATAACCACAATATATTTTTTTAATTTTAAAAATTTAATTTAGAGAGAAAGGGGGGGAGAGAAAGAGAGAGAGAGAGAGGAAATATCGATTTGTTGTTCCATTTATTTATGCATTCATTGGTTAATTCTTTTTTTAAGATTTTACTTGTTTGTTTGTTTGTTTGTTTGTTTTAAAGAGATGAGAAGGGAGGGAGAAAGAGAGGGAGAGAAACATCGACAGGTGAGAGATACAACAATTGGTTGCTTCTCGCATACCTCCAGCTGGGGATCTGGCCCACAACCCAGGCATGTGCCCTAACCTGGAATCGAACTTGTGACATTTTGTTTTGCAGGTTGGCACTGAATCCACTGAGCCACAGTAGTTAGGGCTCACTGGCTAATTCTTAATATGTGCCCTGGCCAGGGATTTAACCCACAACCTCCGGTGCTTTAAGACAACACTCTAACCAACTGAACAACTGGCCAGGGCTAATCATAATATTTTTAACCAGAAAGGAAAGGAGTGTCTTTCTCCCAATTCTGTTTCAAAAAATCTCAGGGACAAAACTGGTTAACCTGTCTTGGGTTATGCTCCATTCCTGTGTCCCAGGGAGATCACTGGTCTGTGATCAGAAGAGAGGGAGAGGTCTGGGATGACAAAATCAGGATTCCACTATATAGGGAATACATGCAGAGCTGCCGAAGTGACCTAGAGAATTTGGCAGAATTCAAGAGAGAATATAGGAACTTGAATGTCAGGGGTAGCCACCAAGGAACAACAAGTGCACAGTGAGATTAGACTTGTTCGTTTGTTTTGAGGAGTCTCAAGTAGAGATCCAAGACTGAAAAAATTAATTAAGGCTGTAACCATAGTCTTAATAGTTTACAGAGCTATGAGGCAAATTTGGAGCCAATACTCTAGCCAGTGAAGAATTTGAAACAATGTCAAGGAAGGCTACAAATTCATAATAACTATATACATATAATAATATAATGTTAACTGATGTTATCCCAATAAATTTAATTTTTCAAAAATTCTGAAAAAAGGAAAAAAATACACATATACAAAGTCCGTCTGGAAAAAGTCCAACCATTTTGGTATAATGGGAACTGATTTGCCTGACATCTATGTAACCTGGTAGCCAAGGAGAGTGGACTGGAATGTGCATATATGAACAATGATGACTTCACTGTACTAGTCAGTGGGAGCAGTAGACGCTGCTGAGTGAACACGTGTACTGTGTGGCTGTTACATTCATAATGACTGAGCAAGTAGAGCAACACATCTGTATCAAATTTCGCATTAAGCTTGAACATTTCTCTGTGGAAACTATTCTGATGATTTGGAAGGTCACAGCTACGGGTAACTGGTGATTGGCAGCTTCATTACAACATGCCCTCTCCTGCATCATGTCTTGTGCAGAGTTTTATGGTAAAACATTAAATCACCCAGGTGACTCAGCCACCCTACAGCACAGATTTGGTGCCCTGTGACTTCTGGCTTTTCCCAAAACTCAAATCACCTTTGAAAGGGAGGAGATTTCAGACTGTCTACGAGATTCAGGAAAATAAGGTGGGGCAACAGATGGCAACTGGGAGATCTGTGTGAGGTCCCAAGGTGCCTACTCTAAGGAGACTGAGGTGTCATTGTCCTATGTACAATGTTTCTTGTATGTTGTATCTTTTCAACAAATGTCTCTGTTTTTCATATTATATGGCTGGATACTTTCTGGGCAGACCTCATATCCACACAGGTAGATAGATATAGATAAATAGATATGCAAACTGTTTACAGCAATTACTTTTTGGAAATGAATGTGAGACTTCCATTTTTTTACTATTTACATTTTTGTATTTAAGTATTTTGCAATATTTTATAAGAAATAAAGAAAATAAAGATTTTTTATTAAACAAAGACTGTGTGAAAAAGAAATGGAGTTCTCACCATGGTCAGACTGTTCTTACCTAGTATGAGATTCTCCAGGACTCTTCTCTCATTGCTATTAAAAGTAGACTGAGGAAAAAAAGAGTGTGTATTTTATGCTGTATATATATAGAACAAAAAGGGAGGGGTATATATAGACATAGGCATACATTATCTTCGGAGTAATAAATGGGAAACTGGTAAAAGTCTGTGATTCTTGAGAGGAAAACTAGGGGATCGGGGGACAGAGGCGAGTAAGAGATTTACTCTTCATTGTCTACTGGTGATGATGTTTGCAATATTTTACCATGTACATGCATTGTCTATTTAAAATATATGTATATTTAAGGCTGATGGATCCCTCCACACCATGCCCCTCTCTTTCCTTGGAGAGTGAATAAAATCTTTACTCTCTACACTGTCTTCTCTTTGTGAATTCTTTCACAGCCTATGTCACCAATCACCCTAACATAATGATGGTCCGTATGGGGACATTCTTTATTTCTCCTTTTCTGGCCTGAGAGTTACGACTAGGCGAGCAGTGGGCAGCAGAAGCTCGGCCTGGGCTAACCCCCTAACCCTGCCTCTGTGAGGTTTGCGGAGAGGATTCTAATCCCTCTCCATCTCTCCGGACTCTGTGGACAGTCTCCTCACCTGTCTTCAGTGGCCAGGGATCTGATTGGAAATTACTGGAAAGTAAGAATAGAAAGTGACTAACTGCTCCCTATACCTACAGGCAGAAGATAATATTGGAACAAACTGCAGCCTCATGTTACAATGGCCCTCCATAGCCCAGGGGCCTCACAACAGCCCCGCCCCTTTTAAAATCTAATTATAATTCAAAAAAAACTCAAAGCTCCCGCCTCTCAATGCTGGTGCATCTCTCCATACCCTGCCCCTCTCCTTTCTTGGAGAGTGAATAAAAACTTTACTTTCTAAAAAAAAGATGTGTATATATATATATATTTAATGTAGCATTCAGAGATTCAGTGAGGTGAAATGAGTAGTACCTGAGGCAGTAGAGTAGAAAGTTTGCCCAACATCTGCACCAACCAGCCCCTACCTTCCCTCCCATACTCCCTAGTTTAGCCGTCCAGCCAAAACTGCATTTCCTAGACCTATTTGCAGCCACGTCTCCAGATGTGTTTTCAGTTCCCCAGGGGACTTGAATCTGGAGCTGAGCTAAGTGGGAGAGGAATGAGGCAGCAGACAAGGATTTAGGATGTCATGCTTCTGGAACCAATAGCTCTGGCAGTGGCTTCCTTTTTCTCAGATCTTGGCTAAGGTAGTGTGTTCTTGGAGGCAATAGTTTGGACAGTGGCTTCATTTCCCAGTTTTCTGGTATGGTAGAGGATTTCTTGATGGCAGTTTGTGCCTGACTTAAATCAACCCTTATTCAATAACCAGCTTTAAGTATAGATCGCTACAATTTATGTCTTGGTTACTGAAGTCTCTGTGAGGTATACTGGCACCGGTCCAAAGCTGATGCCCCTGGCAGGGGTGTCTTGAAGGCTAAGGGTATAGTGGATCCTGGCTACACAGGTAAGATGCGTATGTGTCTAAGAACCCCTCGTCCTGCATTTAACTGATTCCCTCAGGTTTTGAGCCTGAGATATAGGGCCTATCGTCCTCTACAAGAGCTGGAAGTGCTAAACACTTCCTTTCTCATGCTCGTTGCTAGAGTATTAGCATGTGGACTGGGCTCTGTCAGTCATGCACACCTGCCCCAAAGCTAGTGAGACAAACTGGTTTCAGGAAGGTCAATTCCAGGAAAAGCAGTGATTGCCCAGGTGGCGATCAGTCCTTAGTCAATGCTAGTGGTGCTACTGGTACGGGCCACATGTGGAGACCTTCCCAGCCATGGCTTAACAACAGACCAGTTCTGCAACTTCAGAATATGATTCTTCTCTTCGGTCTTCCCTTTGATTCTATGAGCTAGTTACTGTCTTTTTAATAAAATTTTTTTTCTGCTGAAAACACTCAGGTTTGGTTTTTGTTGCAGTTAAGAATCTTGGTGGCTATATATATGAAGAAGACAAATCCTCCTACTTGGGCAGGGTTTTTGCCAGCAAGAGTTGCAGTTGAAGGGACGCACTCTGTAATAACAGTGTCTGGAGTAAGCGAGAGCATGGATTCACTGGTGCTGTCATGCATTCCATTGTATTAATCCGTTTTCTCCAGATGTATGTATACATATATATGACAAATTGGCTAAGAAGTCCCACAATCTGCTGTCGACAAGCTGGAGACTCAGGAAATCTACCTGGCGAGGTAATTCAGTGTAAGTCCAAAGGCCTTAGACCCAGAGTCCAAGGGCCAGAGAAGACAAGATGCGATGTCCGAACTCAAGCAGGTAGAAAGCACAGGGATGAATTCCTTCTTTTTCCACCTTTTGTTCTGTTCAGACCCTCAGGGTATTTGATGAGGCCCTACTCACACTGGGGAAGGCAATCTACTTGACTGATAACTTTTTCCTTGGTTGTACTTTTAAATTCCCTCTTTATTTCAATATGAAACATAAATTATGTTTGCTAGCTAATAACAGTGTCTCCGATGTTTACTGGTATGATTCTGTAGTTAGTTGCTTCTGCTTGTGGGGGTTTGTTTTCTTGTGTGGTTAGAGACTTTGAAAAAACACTTGTGAGTCATGTTACCTGAAACTTGTGGGCGATCTTTGTGGTCTGAGATGAATGGCATTCTTCACGAGAGTTTGGGTTTGCTTCTTCCAGGTGCCTATAGGTCCTACAGGACTACATTTTCATCTTGGAGTATTGGGGCTACACAGGTGAGGTGAGTATATATCTAAGTAAATACATGAGTGGAGGTGTGGGGTGCCAAGTTCTCAGGAGAGACAGTTTTTTTGTTTATTTTTTACTTTACTCTGATCCAAGGCTAAGACAAGACAGGTCCACAGCCCCATTGTCCCCCTTGCTTGATAGTTTTTTTTTTTCTTTTTCTTCTTCTTTTTTTAGTTTATCAACTGTCTACTGAGGATATCAGTGTTTTGGGGCTTGGGAAGGCTAAGGCTTGTCCTCTGTTGATAAGTTAGCTTTTCTTCTGATATTTAGGAACATATATTCAGAAGAAATACAAATTAAAAAAAAAATCCCTCTTTGAGCCCTGGCTAAAGAGGGATTTTACTTTCTACTCTCTGCAGGATCAAGCCCCCTCGCCTCCCTGGCTCAGGAACACACAGGTACGGGGTCACTAGGAATCCATATATGCCCCCAGGGCAAGTAGGCCTCTCACAATTGTTTACTTCTGTTTTCTCCTAGGGATTCCTTATGTGCCAGCCAAGGTCAGACATGCATTGGGCCTCTCGTACGCCCCCTACCTGGGGACCTGGCCTGCAACCCAGGCATGTGTCCTGACTGGGAATCAAACCAGAGACCTTTCAGTTCACAGGCCAGCACTCAATCCCCTGAGCCACACCAGCCAGGGCTAAAAGTCTTTTTTAAAATTTGTATTTCTTTTGAATATATGTTCCTAAATATCAGAAGAAAAGCTAACTTATCAACATAGATTTTTAGTTCATCTAACACATTTCGGAGAGAACTCAGTATTTGGGAAACATGCTCTAGGACACCTGGAATAACACAATGAGTAACTTTGTGCAACCTAGACTTACTGCTTCCTGTTGACTGGCCTGACACCTGAGGCTTTGGAGCTGACTCAGGTGGTCACTCTGCACACCCCCAGTGATTCACCTATCTTTTACCACCCAGTAGGGACCGAGATTCAGACAAGGAGCTTGGTGGCTAGGAGCCACAAGACATGTCCTGACACCTGTTGGTGGCCAGGGAGCCTATACCTGCTAAAGGAGGAAACCTGGTCTATGTTCCCCAGTTGGAAAGTTCAACAAACATTTATTGTTTCACATTTTTTAAATAATTATTTTTTATAAATAATCTTTCATTTATTTATTTTTAGAAAGAAGGGAAGGGAGGGAGAAAGAGACATAGAGAAACGTTGATGTGTGAGAGATATATCAATCAGCTGCCTCTCGCACACCCCCACTGGGGACCTGGCCTGCAACCCAGGCGGGCACCCTGACTGGGAATTGAACTGGCAACCTTTTGGTTCACAGGCTGGTGCTCAACCCGCTGAGCCACACCAGGCAGGGGTGTTTCGTACTCTGTGTTGGATTTTGGGAATAATTGCATGGACACAAAGATGAAACAGAGAAGGTTATTGCTCTGGAAGAACTCATAATATCAAGGCATGCCCTTTAGTAGGGGAAGAAAAAGACACGCACAGAAAATTTAAATACATCGGGTGGGTGTTTGATGATGTGTGTGAAATAATAGAAAATATATATTGCTCTCTGCCCCCAGCTCCTGGCACAGAGCTCCTAAGCCTCTTGTGATTTTTCAAGTGGCAAGAGCGCTAGAAGCATCTTTTGTTCTAGTGAGGCAACTCAGGGTGGGCTCCTGGAGGGCTACCGGACTGGCACTGAACAGCAGAAAGACCAAGGGAGGACTAGAGTTTAGCGTTTTAAGCCCCGCCCCCCACTCTCTAGAGAGTGCATAGGGGCTAGAAATGGAGTTAGTAGCTGATCATGCCTTCATGAAGAAGATCCCAGTAGTGTGGGATTCAGAAAGCTTCCAGGTTGGTAAACACATCTGCAACTGAGAGGGTGACACCCCCCAACTCTATGGGGACAGAAGCTCCTGTGCTTGGGACCCTCCCAGACTTTACCCAAAGTATCTCTTCATCTGTCTTCATCTGTATCTTTTATTGCATCACTTAATAAACTGGGAAACGTGTTACCCTGAGTTCCCTGAGCAACTTGAGCAAATTAATCCAACCCTGAGGAAGGGAGCATCAGAAGTTCTGATTCTCTTCCCTCTTACGGCTGTGGAGAACTATTCATTGATCAAAACCCACCTTGTATGTCTTCTCCTCTGAGAGCTTTCCCAGAACCTCTCATGGGGGATGAATCCTCCCATTTCTGATGCCTGAATTTTGGGCTGACATCTACAGAAAAACTTCATTCTTCTCTTCCTAGTACAGCGTGATGTCAGGGACCATGTTAATTCACCTCTTCATCCCTAGGGCCTTGAGTTATTCTTAAGACGCATTGAATGAATAATCAGAAACTGGCAGACATATTTCACCAGGGCCCAATGTACAACCAGTTTAGTGGAGAAAGCCTGGGGCTTGTGACTAAACCCCTGCTGAGAGTCATCAAGTCACCTACCCTGGTGCCCAGTACCAAGCCTAGGTTTCTACCAGAGCGCAACCGCAACGGGGGAGAGTAAATAGAGACCTCTCTGCTAAGGTCTTTCCTAGAGAGCTGAGAATGGAAGGCAGAAGACCCAGACACAGAGCAGTAGGGCAGGACTTGGAGGAGGAACGGAGTTCAGTGTCAGGGCCACGGAGAAAGAGCAAAGAGGCTGGCACAGGCTCCCTGGCTCAGTCCCAGGCTCCCTGGCTCAGTCCCAGGTAGGCGGAGGGGGAAGCCTCATTCATCCGGGGCCAACCCAGGAGCGAGACGGCGGAGCTGGCTGGCAGCGGTCCGGGCCCCGGCTCAAGGCTGGGAGGGGATTTCCTCAGGCTCCCTCCCCCAGGGCAGGGTGGCTGGGAACCTGCCTGACAAATTTAGCTCGGGGAGGGGCCAAGGAGCTCCAGGAAAAAGGGCAAGAAGCTCAGGGCAGTAGAGGCAGCCCCTTGGCCCAGGACGGAACACGGAAAGAAGCCTGCCCTGCCTGGGACGCCGCCCGCCGACGGAGGTAAACTGTGGGAGCTGGGAGCCGGTGGAGGGAGTCCCTCCATGTGGACAAGGGGTGGAGGGCGGGAGCATGAGAGTGGGCGCAGCAGCAAGGAGGCAGAACGCACCCTGTTCCCTTGGCAACCTCCCTTCAGGAGTGGCCTTTGGGAGTGGCCCTTTGAAACTTTCTTTTCAAAGTGGGCAGTATGTTTGACCAGGAGTCAAGAGGCTATTTCTCGGCTTCTCCCGGAGGAACATGATGTGGGTACCAGGTATGCTATTCCCCTCCTGTGCGCCGGTCAGTCACTGGCCGCCTCTCTCCCTTCATCACATTCCCCCAGCTACCATCCCCACCCTCCCTCCTGCCTCCCAGTTTTTTTCTCCCTTCAACTGAGCCAGTTCCTAGCCCTCCTGTGTGTTGCCTGCCCTCTGTCTCTGCCCTGGGCACTGCAGACCACAGCCTGGGGAGACAGTCTCCAGCTTCTTCCTGCAAGGCGCCTCCTTCGGGGTTACTTGTTTTTTCTTCCCTGGTTTGGGGTATCTGAGGGTTTTCAGTCGTCCGTATTTTTTATTATTCATTTGTTTATTCATTATTGTTTGAATACGTATCTGGATTCTCTGGGGCAAAAAAAACCCCACACACAATTCCTGCTCTTCTGGGGAATAAGAAAACGGAAATTGATTTCACAAACATTTAATGATCATTTATAAGCTGGTGGGCAGTGTGGCACAGAGGAAAATTATTTTGGAATCATTGGGACACTTGGTTTCATGCCCCACCTCTTCTGTTCTCTTCGGGAACCTCAGTTTCCTCATTTGTAAAATGGTATTGTTATGAAGATGACGGGAGATAATTCGTGTGAAGCACCGACCCTGGTGCCAGGCACATCTTGAAGCGTCAATAAACATCGGTGCTCTTTCCTTCTTCTTTGGGCCCTTTCCTACCACATGCCCCTCTCTCTAGGCTTGTAAAGATATGTAGGGACAACCTCTGCCCTTGAAAGTGCTGGAAAGTAAACACAGAACTGGGCTGTGAAGAAAGGGAGGCCAAGATGGGGTGGGGGTTGGGCTCAATAGCGAAGGTGTCTCCTGCGGGTCCGAGGTAAGAATGCTGGACCAAGGATGGGGCCGGGGGCTGCAGAGGATGCTTTCCCCAGCAGCCCCTGCTGCGGTGTTTCTGAATCTGTGCACGCACATTGAGCAAGTAATGGGAACTACCAGTTCCTAAATCAACTCTGCTTTTAAATGCATTATCTCATTTAATCATAACCCTGTTATGATATTATTAAAATGAAAATACAAACAGGCCTAAGGTCACGTGGCTAATAAATTTCTCTGTATCGGAAAGAGCAAAAGGACATCATCTTTCCCAGCTTCCTGGACACTAGCTTCTCCTTTCTGTACATCCCCTGCTCTGGGCTACTTCATCCCGGTGTGGGGGAGCACACTTCTTCCCTGATCGTTAACTCATTCACTCATTCACACATCATTCATTCCATCAAGTGCACTGTTGATCCGCAAGGCACAGGGCAGTGTCTGTTGGTTCAGTTGTATAACCAGCAACTTGTATATCCCTGATACAGAAATATTTGATGAGTCCTTGAGTAAATGAGTCCAACAAACATTTTTAAAAATTATATTTTATTGATTATGCCATTACAGTTCCAATTTTTTCCCCTTTCCCACCCTCCACCTGCCACCCCCCCCACTCCCTCAGGTAATCCCTACAAGTTGTCCATGTCCATGTCTCAGGCGTATATGTTCTTCTGCTATTCCATTTCCTATGCTGTACTTTACATCCCCATGACTATTCTGTAACTACTAAATTGTGCTTCTTAATCCCTTCACCTTTTTCTCCCATTTCCCCAACCCCAGTCCCATCTGGCAACCATCAAAACATTCTCTGTATCTATGATTCTGTTTCTGTTCTGGTTGTTTGTTTGTTTGTTTTTAATTCAATTATTGATAGATACATATTTGCCATTTTATTGTTCATATTTTTGGTCTTCTTCCTCTTCAAGAAGATCCTTTAACATTTTATGTAATACTGGTTTGGCAGTGAACTCCTTTAGTTTTTTTCTTGTCTGGGAAGCACTTTATCTGTCCTTTGATTCTAAATGATAGCTACCCAGAGAGTTATCTTGAGTGTAGATCCTTGCTTTTCATCACTTTGAATATTTGTTGTCAATCCTTTCTAGCCTGCAAAGCTTCGTTTGAGGAATCAGCCGACAGTTTTATGGGACTCCCCTGTAGGTAACTAACTGCATTTCTCTTGCTGCTTTTAAGATTCTCTCTTTTGCCCTGGCTGGTGTGGCTCAATGGATTGAGTGCAGGCCTGTGAACCAAAAGGTCGCTTGTTCGATTCCGGGTCAGGGCACATGCCTGGGTTGTGGGCCAGGTCTCCAGTTAGGTGTGTGCGAGAGACAACTGATCAATGTATCTCTTGCACATTGATGTTTCTCTCCCTCTTTCTCCTCCTTTCCCCTCTCTCTAAAAAGTAAAATAAGTAAAATTTTAAAATAAATAATTCTGTCTTTGTCTTTAACCTTTGGCATTTTAATTATGATGTGTCTTGGTGTGGGCCTTTTTGGGTTCATCTTGTTTGGGACTCTCTGTGGACTCATATGTCTACTTCCTTCACCAAGTTAGGGAAGTTTTCTGTCATTATTTTTTCATGTAGGTTGCCAATTTCTTGCTCTCTCTCTTCCTCTGGCATTCTCATGATGTGAACGTTGGTTTGCTTGAAGTTTTCCCAAAGGCTTCTTATACTATCCTCATTTTTTTGGTTCTTTTTTTCTTCTTGCTGTTGTTCTGAGTGGTTGTTTTTTGCTTCCTTATATTCCAAATCGCTGTTTTGATTCTTGGCTTCATCCACTCTACTGTTGTTTCTCTGTAAATTTTTCTTTATTTTAATTAGCGTATCCTTCGTTTTTGACTGGGTCTTTTTTATGCTTCTGAGGTTCTCGCGAATTTCCTTGCACAGCCTTATAACCAGTGTTTCGAACCCTGTATCTAGTAGATTGCTTGTCTCCATTTTGTTCTTTTTGTGGAGTTTTGTTCTGTTCTTTCATTTGGGCCATGTTTCTTTGCCTTCTTATTTTGGCAGCCTCCCTGTGTCTGTTTCTATGTATTAGGTAGAGCTGTTATGTCTCCCAGGCTTGATATGAGTAGCCTAATGCAGTAGGTGTCTTGTAGGGTCCAGTGGCACAGCCTCCCCTAGTACCCAAGCTGGGTACTGAAGGCACACCCATTGTATGGGCAGTGTACACCGTCCTGTTGTAGTTGAGCCTTGATTGCTGTTGACACATCCTGGGTCGATCACTGCCTATGTTCTGTCTGGGGTCACACAGCATAAGCTACAAAGCAGTCCAGAGATGGCTGCTACTGGTGCTGGACTTGGAAGTGCCCGGGTGAGGCCAGGCTGTGAACCAAGGCTGGCTGCTGCTCGTGCTGGGCCTGGGGCAGCCTAGCTAGAGGTATGGGGCTTGCTGAAGCCAGATGCTGCTTGTTTGAGAGGATTTAGGAAAATCTGAAGCATCGGCCAAGACAAACCATTGGTATAGGAAAGCCACTATACAGCTTGGGTGGCCTGAAAGTTGGGTGGGGGCGGGGCCTCAGGGAATCACTAGAGTGGGACAGACAGTGTGAACCAGGTTAATGGAGTCTCAGATGCCTGCCTGCTGGCTCTGTGGCTCTGTGCAGGGAGGGCTCAGAAATGGAATAGTAGCCCCTGCTAGCACTTCTGCCTGGGAGAAAGCTGCACCCCAGCTCTTGCTCTGATGTGGGATAATTCATTTCCTCCCTGTATGTCTCTGATGCCTTTCAATCTGTTGCCCCCACAATGGAGCTCAGAGGGAATGAGTCGGAGTGAGTGTGCGTGTGGGCCCTTTAAGAAGAACTGCCAGAGAGCCCAGTAGTTCCTGTCCTTCGCAGCCTCAGTCCCTGCTGGTTTTTACAGCTAGGCTGTGGGGTCTGTTGTGGGACTGCGACCCCTCACTCCTGCGATATCCCTCCCGGTTTTTATCCACCACGCCACTCGTGGGTGTGGGACCCACCCGTCCTGTGTCTCCACCTCTCTCACCAGTCTCAATGTCATTTCTTCTTTAATGCTGTAGTTGTAGGACTTACATTCACCTCGATTTCTGATGTTTCTGAATGATGGTTGTGCTATAGTTTAGTTGTCATTTTGATGTGGTTGTGCGAGGAGGGGAGCAGTGTCAGCCTATGCCTCCATCTTCACTGGAAGCCTCCAGAATACATTTATTGTTGCATTTTATGGGCTCCATAATGGGGAGTTGAAGATGAGTAAAACAGAAGTCCTGTTCTCAGGGCACTTACTCACAGCCTTGCAGAGGGGATGGTGATAGTATAAAGAAGACAATAGTACCCTAGACAGGAACAGAGGTTGTTGAAGGAACTGAGAGGGGCATTTAATTCTACCACCTCTGCTTTGTTCTCCACTATGGCAGGCACATACTAGGCGATCAATACAGCTTCGCAGAGGAGGTTTTTAGGACAGTCTTGAAGGGGGTGTTAAGACTTCACCAGGAAAACAAATTGGGGAGGAAAAATATTCTAGCAAGGGGAGAGTCTCATGAAAAGGAGGGAGGGAGCTGGAATTGCGGGGCGCGCAGTATGGCTGAAGTGTAGGGCGTGTGTAGAGGAATTGCAAGAAATGAGAGTGAACAAAAAGGGCAGGGCTCAGGTCATGAGACCCTTATGTGTCTTGTTAAGGAACCTAGATGCTATACCAAGGGCACTGGTTATCTTACTGAAGGAACTTAGCAAAGGGAGGACATCACCTGATTTGTATTTCAGAAGTGTGGCTGATGCATGATGGCTGAGGAGATGACACCATGATCTCTAGTCCTATGGGCTTCCTACCTGTCTTAGGAAATGAGTCTTCCTTTTTAGGACTTCACGATGGTTCATGAAGGGTGTGCTGACTTGTACCGTGTCCTGATCAATGAGCGCTTTGTCTTCAGCTGTACGCTGGGCTACAGCTAATGTATTCTTTCTATAAAAGTACTGAAATTTATGAATGATTTACATTTGTATAATCTGGAACAAATTCAGGGATATACTGCTTGCTAACTTGCAATCCTTTGTGCTTTCTGTTTTGTTGTTGTTGTTGTCGTTGTCAAATGATCTTTAACTGAAATATTTTCCTTTGTAGTTCTGAACTAGCAGAACATTCCACTGTACCACTGTTGATGTCATCTATGATGTCATGAGCATGGCATCTGTTAACATTGCAGCCCACAGGCTAGGCAGTTCCAGGATCGCTTTAATGGTTCCAGAGAATTCTCTAGCTAAAGACTGGTGCTGGATCTGTAGAGCAGTGTTGACAAGCTCATCAAAAGTGATATATTCACTATGCTTAAAGTTTTTTTGCTTCTTTCTGTCTCGTGGTGGTTTTTTGATGGCTTTGATGATCGGGGCAGAGGCAGAAGGTACTGTCTCAATCTGGGCCTGTCTGTACTAAATGATCAGTTTCACTGTAATCTTTAGACCCTTCCAATCACTGGTTGCTTTGGCAATGTCATCACCAACCTTTTTTAAGACAGACCCAGGTGACTGATCTAGGGGGGCCAGGGTAGACATGGCACCGACTTCCCACCGGTTCGCCTCAAGTATATGACTTTTATCTTGGAGGCAGCTGTTGTCAGATGAACCTGGATTTGGACTGACCAACCAAAGAAAGTTTCCCTTAAGCCTCCTCTGAGCCAAAAGCTGTGCTTTCTTACATAAAATAGAAAGAGATGGAGTTCTAGATGGGACCCCAGGAGTTATATGGAGCTCTGAATGTGTCTAGGGAGTTTGTGCAAATATGCCAGAGACCGGGGAGCTGGCGGAGTGCGGACCTGGATAGTTTCAAGGGAATCCGTTTCCAGATTCTTAAATTCCACAGGTATATTCTTTCCTGAAAATAATTTGCTTGTCTGGATTCTTTTAAATTCCCCTTTTCAACCCTGCTTTCATTGTTTCCCTTCTCTGGCTTTACCAGAACCTTCCTGCATCTTTTTATGGGGAATTACTTGGGCATATGAAAACCAAAAGGGTAACTGGAGAAGGCTCTGTTCCAGAGAGAGCCAGCAGAGAGAGATTAGATAAAATAAACTGAAGGGGTGGTGCCTTACTACAGACTCATGTCGTACTTATTATAAGAAAAATACTGCCCTGACTGGTGTGGCTCGGTGGGTTGGGCATTGTCTGGCAAACTGAAAGGTCACTGGTTTGGTTCCCTGTCAGGGCACATGCCTGAGTTGCTGGCTAGGTCCCCTGTTGGGGGTGTGGGAGAGGCAGCCGATCAATGTTTCTCTCACACATCAATGTTTCTCTCCCTCCCTTTCTCCCTCTCTTCCCCTCTCTCTAAAAAATAAATGAAATCTTTTAAAAATTTAAAAAACACCTGTTTAATGTTAATTATGTGCCACTGTTCTAAGGGCTTTACAGATTAATAAGCTCATTTAATACTCATCAGATCTGTAAAGTAGAAGCTTATTCTTCTTTTACAGGTGAGGCTCCCAAGGCACCCAGTGGTTTAATAAGTTGGCTAAGGTGATAGAGCCGTTAAGTGGCAAAATCAGAGTTTGAATTCTTGCACCTTTCCTCTAGAGCGTGTGCTCTGAACCATTACGCTACCACTCTACTTTAAATATAAGTGTTTTAGCTCTTTATCTGTGTATTGTAAAATTATAACTGGGACCTGAGCCAGTTGTCATGGGGATGAAAATGAACTCATTTATAGACATTTCAAAAGACGAAGGTGGAATTTCTTACGGGCAGAAAATCATTCTTGTTTGATTGATTGGTTTGACAGTGAGGACTGGCTTGGACAATGTTTATATGGTAGACAAGTTCCATAAACTGAACAAGCTAAACCTGTAGCTGCAAGGTTTAGATGAAAATGCAGGGTCCAGCAGAAGTAACGCCTGCTGGAGTGTGGTTGGCAGGGTAATAATATGGGTGTAATAATTTGTAGTTTGAATTTGAACATTTTACCTAAAATATCACATGGTGTGCTTGAGTGTGATATTGTTATGTTACAGAATCACATGCTTATGATTTGATAATAAAGAAGGGCATTATTTGTGCCAGACCCTGTATATCTAAATCATGTCTCTAATAAAGGCTGCCAGAAAATTCCACCTTGGAACCTACTTTTACTCATGAAGCACAATTTTTAAAAAAATTTTATTTCTTTATTTAGAGGGGACGGTAGGGAGAAAGAGACAGAGAAAAACAATGATGTGAGAGAGAAACATCGATTGATTGCCTCTCACATATACCCCTACCAGGGACCAGACTTGCAGCCCAGGCACGTGCCCTGACCAGGAATCAAACTGGCGACCGTTTGCTTTGCAGGACATGCCCAACCAACTGAGCCACTCTGGCCAGGGCATGAAAATTAATTTTAGTTATTAACTTCAAAATGTGTGAGAGGGTCATAGCTTTTTCAAAAATTTTTCTGGGGACTCATGAGCAAAAAATATGAAGACTTCTGGTGTATGGCTCACATAAGCATCACTGGCCATGTGCATCAAGGTGGGGACAAGGAGTCTGCTCAGGTGAGGTGAAGTATCTTGTCCATAGGTAAGCCCGGGCAGAATTGGAGCAAGAATCAAGGTGTTCTGACTACTGTCATTTCAGTGCTCTACTTCTCCATACTACCTTCTTCCTTCATTCTTCATTTACTTGCTGGCTTGTCAGGGAAGACTTCCTAAGGAAGTGCTTTTGGTTATGAAGGAGCTAGATTTGTATGACTATGTTGGGGTGTGTGTGAGGGACAAAGAAAGGGTTAGGTAGAGGGAATAGCAAATGCGAAGACCCTAGGCAGGAGAGAGCTTGGTGTGTTCCTGGGACAGAAAGGAGGCCCTGTGGTTGCAGCACAGGGATGTCGGGGGAAAGTGATAGAATTCCACACGGAAGGCAGGAGCCAGGTCCTGTGGGACAGCATCAGCCACAGTAAGGGTCCTTTATTTACCTTGAAGGCAGTGGGAAACCATTGAAGGATTTTAAGCAGAAAGTTGATATGTTCTGATATACGGTTGTGTTTTGGTTTTGTTTTGGAGGGAAGCAGGAGTGGAAACACAGATGGGGACTAAGTGTAATTATTTTATGATGGGATATCAAGATGGACAATGTAAATGGAAAGGCAGAGTGGTATGGGATGTCATTCTGTCTTCTAGTTCTAATGAGGTGTGTTGGTAGCTCTTATATAACAGATCACTCCAAAATTTAGTAGATTATTTTGTCATGATTCTGTGGGTCTGGAATTGGGGCATAGTTCAGCTGAGCAGTTCTTCTGCTCCATGTGATGTCAACTGGGGTCAATCACTTGACTGGACAGATAGTTCCCAAATTACGATGGCCTGACTTATGATTTTTTGGCTTTGCAATGGTGAGAAAGCGATGTGCATTCAGTGGAAACTTTGAATTTTGATTTTTTTCCTATACAAGAATATGCAGCATGACCCTCTCTTGTGATACTAGGCAGTGGCAGTGAGGTGATTTTCCCCAACTGTAGGCTAATGTCAGTGTTCTGAGCACATTTAAGGTAGGCTAGTCTAAGCTATGATGTTTGGTAGGTTAGGTGTATTAAATGCATTTTCAACTTATGATATTTTCAGCTTATAATGGATTTATCAGGATGTAACCCTATTGTAAGTCAAGGAGCATCTGTATTCATTTGATGGATGAACTGGGCTGGAAGGTCCTAGATGGCTTCACTCATAAGTCTGGCATACTGGTGCTTTTCCACATGGCCTCTCTCCATGCGAGTAGCTTGCGCTTTCTCACAGTATGGTGGTCTCAGGGTTGTCAACCTTTTTAAAAAAAAAATATTTTATTTATTTATTTATTTTTAGAGAGCAGGGAAGGAAGGGAGAAAGAGAAGGAGAGAAACATCGATGTGAGAGAGAAACACCAATTGATTGTCTCTCGTTTGGATCCTGATGGGGAACGGAACCTGCAACCCAGTATGTGCCCTGGCCAGGAATCAAACCGGCAACCTTTCGGTTTGCAGGATGACATCAGATCAACTGAGTCACCCAGACAGGGTAGGGTAGTCAACTTTTTTATACGGCGTCAGGCTTCGCAGAGGGAGCATTCCAAGAGGACCAAAATTGAGGGGTGCAGATCTCTTAAGACCTGACCTTGAGACGTACCCGGCATGTTTCTGCCATGTATTATTGGTCAAAATCAGTCACAGGCCTGGTCCAGATTCAAGGAGAGGAGGGGCAAACCCTATCTCTCAGTGGAAGGAATGGCAAATAACATCGTCCGTCTTTAATCTACCACACAAGGCTTCTGGGAACTGAGTAACCATAACCACCCTGATGATGCTGACCCACTTCTAAATTTAAAATCACAGTATACTGTGTTGGAACAATTTATAGGTCTTTATTACCCACTGCATAAGGAGGGACTGGGGAACAGGAGGTTTTCTTTTGTTTGTTTTTTCTTTGTGTTTCTAGAGTCTATCATATACAAGGCATTCAAGGTATGCTTGTCCGAGGAATGCACACACCACTGGTTATCAGACTGTGGTATACATAAGAATCCCCTGGGGAGTTGTTGAAAAGCATGTAGATTCCTGGGCAAGACCCCAGCCCAGACCCTCTAGATCCAAATCCGTAGGGCGGGAGCTTTTAGTCCTGATTGCCAATTAAAACTACCAGTGCCCAGGTCCCAGCTCCAGGGACCCTGATTCCATTGATCTGGGCTGAACCTAGGCATCAGTACTTTTTTGCAGTTTCCTCAGACAATTCTGATGCGTCGCCAGGGTTAAGAACCGCTGCCTTAGGACTGGAACCAACCATCTCACCTGACATCCTCAGATGATCCTCAGATGACCCTCAGATGTAGGTGGTCAATGATAGGGTGACCAACTGTCCCCAGTTTGCCCAAGTCCCACATCGCAAGAAATCCCTAGTCCCGTGCAAACCAGCATAGTTGGTCACTATCAGGGGACCACCATTTAAGAAACATTGTGGATGCAGTGAAAGCCTTTTTGAAAAATACCTACAAATACAATATATAATGAAAGCCATGATGCTGCCTCCTTACTTCAGAGACTGATATAGTGTCATAATGCTATCAAATAAAGTTCTTAAATTAAGGAGATGGTTGAGGTCAGGGTTTTCCTTCAGCCCTGTGCTCCGGTGTGCCAGGTCTGTTTAACTACTGTATTTTGCTGTGCATAATGCACACATTTGTGCCCCAATTTTTGAGGGAAAGATAAGGATGCACATTGTTCACGGGTAGTACTAATTCCACATCTATATAAATGTTTTAAATTCTTTTCTTTATGCTCACGTGTTAAAAGTATAACTCTAGAAAGCAATAATGATATCTGTATGCAAAATAATACCTTGGAATGGTGATCAGTTTTGTTCCTAAATGTAAATAAATAAAAAATTGAATTAAAATATTAAAAATGAAAGAATTTTTTTCTGGAAAGTTTGGGCCGAAAACGTGTATGCGCATTATACGCGGAAGCACGTTATACACGACGAAATACAGTAGTTAGTGTGTCCGCCCTTGGGAATCTCCCACACCGTATTCCTCGGTGCACACGAGGCAGCTTGGAAAGACCGACCCCCACCCATAGGCATGACGAGTTGAGGATATCATAAGCTATAGAGTGACATTCCATGTCTCTCCACCAGTGTGTGTTGTTATTACTATTTTTCTTATTCTAATAGTGTACAAAAATATGGGCAGTATCTTAAATAGCTCTGTGCGGAGGTGATGTGGTGCAGTGGAGAGCCCAGGGTCAGACCTCAGGAAAATGGGATGGTGCTGCAGCTTTGCTGTGACTTGGTATGTAATCATGGGTACCTTTTTTTGCCTCAGTCGTTCATCTGTAAAATGGAAATAGTAATGATGTCTTCTTCACAGGCAACTAGGAGGATCCACTAAAATAGTATAAGTAAAAATGGTTTTGTAGACTGAGAAGGGGAGGTATCCTGATTTTCTTAGAATTGGAAAGACACAAAGACCTGACCAAGGCCCTGGTCCCCTTACCCTGAACCATGGCCACAGTTGTGGAATTCCAAGGAAGAAGCTTGTAACATGTACTGGGCATGGAGAGACCTTAGGAAGCCAAGGGTCCCTACCTGAGTCGCCCTCAAAATTGAGGGCAAGAGCGCTTTGCTTCAGGAAGAAGGAAAACTTTTGGGGAAAAGGATATTTTTTGTTTTTAAATCTTCTGCCTATTTATTCCAAGCGCATCTTCAGAGACGTAGCAAAAAGAAACAACCACAGCCACAAACCCATAATATTGAAAAGCTGGTTCTCAATTTCTGTAGCTAAAAAAGCACTCTTTCAGGTTATAACCACAGAGATTGCTGCAGGCCTGTGGAATGGGACATAATGATGGTTTGCAGTGTGACGAAGGAGACTGTTAATCTTTGTGGCCCAGTAGCCCAATCCGTGGCCTCTCCAATTACTCAGGTTGCCTAGCAACACCACCAAAAGCCTTCTCACCAGGCCCAGCTGGGCAGCAGTTGGGTACACCCAGTATAGCCTGCCGCCCAGCCACATCAAGGCTGCACTCAGCCTCGGCAGGGGCCTGCCTGGTACCAGTGAATGGGTGGGACCAGCTATTTAGAAAAACAATTCAGATATTTGGAAGCTATTTGTTTGAATGCAGCTAGGAAAGAAGCACAAGCAAATGATCCAAATACTCTTCTGCCAAAGAGGAGTTGCCGAAAGTGGTGGCCTCTCCTGGGTGCGGCGAAGAAGGGAAGGTGAGCCTGACTTGGTCCTCTGGCTTCTCAGACAAGCAAACCCTTTCCTTTCCTGGATGCCTGTCTCCATGCTGACCGCCTGTGGCAGTGATGGGAGTGGCGGGGATTCCCAGCCCCGTCCTCAGGGCTGATGACCTGCCAGTTCTTCTGCAGCTCCCATTTGGGAGCTCCCAGGGCCTAATCTGGTTCTTTTTGGGGAGCTGGAGGAAGAAGAGGGAGGTTAGGGTAGAGGGAAGGATGGGATGGAAATAATCGAAATAAAGACGTACACTTCTGTAACACTAGGTGTGTTGAAATCACAGGGGAGAGGAACATGTGGGGTGTTTGGAGTCAGACACCTTGGGCTCTTCTCCCAACTCCCCCCCCCACTGGCTGTATGATCTTGATCAAATTTTCTGGAAGCCTGAGTTTTGTTATCCATAGGATAGAGTTGTTATTATCCTACTATACAAGGTTGTTGTGAAAATTAACAAAGAGAACACTCATCAAGTGTTTAGTATGGAACCCAGCACATAGTGCTTTCTAATGTGACAACTCTTATTTTATTTGATCCTTACAATAATTCTGTAAGATACCAAGGAGAGAGAGGAGCTCTGTTTCACAGCTGAGGAACTGATGCCCAGTGAGTTAAGTGTGGATGCTGGGAGTAGAGCTCGGGTCTTTATAGTGCCAAGCACAAGGAACAGTGCTGCTCGAAGAAAAGGCCACAAGCCCTTCTGTAGCCATTACATCATGGTAGCTCTACAGGTCTCCTCTCACAGCCCAGTGACGGCAGAATAATAATGTGGTGGGGATGGCAGTGGGTGTGTGTGCAAAGGGAAAGGGTGATGGGAGGTGCTTTTCCACACGCACTGATACAAGACTCTTAGTTAATACCGTGTGGATAAAATTCCTCTTCCCCCCCCTCCCTTCCCTCCTCCTTCTCTTCTTTACTCCCCCTTCCTTCTTTTGTCCTTTCTTACCTTTCCTCCTCCCTCCCTTCCTCCTCACCTTCTTCCCTCCTTCCTTCCTTCTTTCCAGTATTCCTTTCAATAAACTTTTTTTTATTTTGGAATAATTTTAGATTTACTGAAAACTTGCAGAGTTTCTGTTTACCCTCTACTTAGCTACAAGGATTTTCTGAACATCTCCCATGTGCCAGAAACTTTTTGGGCACATGGAATACAGCAATGAAACTGTCTCTGCCTTCCGTTAGAAGATCACAGAGCATGTGCGGTGGACTGGACCTTAGAGAGCCTCAGTTTGTGCTTCTCAAAGTGGCCGCTGCCCCCGCTTCACTGGCGTACTTGTCCGAGACCTACTAAATTACTTTCTTCAGTATGGGGCCCAGGAACCGGGATGAAATACAGATGCCCGAGGGGATTCTAAGGCGTAGCCAGTTTGGGAAACTACTGATCTAGTGCAGACTGCTCCCTGTGCCTGCTAGGGGACTGTTGCTCAGAGTTGAGAGGGGACTTGCTCCAAGTCGCACAGCCGGAAAGTGGCAGAGCCTAGACCAGAAAACAGGTCTCCTGATGTGCTTTCCTTACCCTATGTCTCCCAAACATAGAATAAGAAACGAGTTTAATTTATAACAGGATAGAGTGTGGAGGAGTTTCACGGCTCTTCAGGTGTATCAATTAGGTTCTTGGCTGCAAGGGACATAACCCGACTCTGGCTGACTACACCAGTGAATTAATTTTATTTAAAGCACATTGGGTGGTAAAAGAAAAATGATTTCTCTATTCCTACTCACACTTCTGACACCAAATGTGTGAGTTTTTCACACCCAAGCCATTCCGACACTATCCCATAGGCTAAGGGCTCAGTCCCATAAGACTGTTCCCCACTTCAGATGCCAGTTGCAAGTCTGGGCTCCCAGTACTTCTCACCAACTGGCTGCAAATTGGTATTTCTGTTACCCCCTCTTGAGGCTCAATAATTTGTTCATAGAACAGCTCACAGAACTCAGGAGAGGGCCTCCCTTACTATTACCAGTTCATCGTATACAAAGTATACAACTCAGGAAGGGCTGAATGGAAGAGACGCATAGAGAAAGCAGTGTGAGAAGGGGTGTGGAGCTTCCACACTCTCTCTGGGTGTGTCACCCTCCCAGCACCTTGATGTGTTCAACAACATGGAAGCTCTCTGAACCCCTTTGTTTAGGGTTTTTATGGAGGTTCCATTATGTAGGCATGATTGATTAAATTCTTGACTATTGGTGATTAAACTGAATCTTTAGCCCTTTTCCCTTCCCCAGAGTTTGGGGCTGAAAGTTCCAGCCCTCGAATCACAAGATTATTTCCTTTGACAACCGGCTGCCACCCTCTGAGAGTCACTTCATCAGCACAAACTCAGGTATGGTTTATAGTCTTTCATGGCTTATTATAAATAACAAAAGATGCTCCTCTCTCCTCTGTCACTCTGACATTCCAGATGCGGATGAAGACAAATATGTATTTCTTAGTATATCATAATTTCACGGATAGATTATGAAATCACTAAGAGGCTGCAGAAACAAGGTTTGGGAAATAAACAGAAAAAAAAGAGACCAGGAACCTAGGACTATATAAAAATTACATCACAGAGCCAGGTAGGGGAAGACAGCCTCATTGCTGCACCTTTGTCAAAGGTCCAGCTGGCATCGGACGCCAGATCTTGCTGCCACTGCTTCGTAGGCCACTGCTGCACAGAGCGTTTCCTGTCTTCGGGTCTCGCCTAAAGCATCCTAAGCAAATGCTGCTGATGGGTCAAGCCTAGGTCATCTACCTTAGTCTTAGCTGCAGAAGACCGGAAAAAGTAAGTATTTTTAGCTTGGGCTTCTGTAGTAGAAAGTGGTCCCTACTGCCCACCGTGATTCATGAGATGAGTAATTCTCCAAGAAAACTGACCAATAACCACTACACGAGTGCTATTAAAAGGATACACTGGAAGTACTCCACGTTTATGGATTCATCACTTACAGTTTTCATATTTCATTAGCTACCCTTAATGACCCGTTATAAATGAATGAATTGAAAAATGGTTATGTCTGTTGTCAGTCATTTACTATAACAGTGAGCCAGGCCTGTTGTTCCACCTCGACATTGCATGTGACTTTATTATTTATTCTCTACTAGTGATATCACCTTTATGCAACCTGCACGTAGTGACTAAAATCTTTGTTTCTTGTTGGGGGAGTAGAAAAGACTCAGAAAAATAAATCATTTGACAGCGCCAGGGATAAACATGAAAACAAAGCAAAGAGGACTGAGAAAATGACTTTTTTTTTTTTGCCACAAAGAGAAGTTTTAGATAAATTGGCATGGAATGTCAAGGTCATTGGTGTGCAGGATCTCTGATATCCAGAGATCCACTGTGTGTGTCACATAGATACAAGGACAAATGCTTTGGGAAGTGATTTTAGTAAGTTTTCCAGCCAGTACAAAAACTACTCTTTAAAAGAGATTGAACTTTATGGAAGCTTAAAAGAAGTACTACTAACTAACCAAGTTTTCTTTTTTCTTTTGTTTTTTGGGACCTCAGGTGCAAAGAGTTGAACATGGTTAATACCCCTCGCACAATAGATTTTATAAATACTTTTGCAGTTATGGAATCATTAAGGGTCTGAAATGAAATCACTTAAAACTTTCTGGCTGTAATTTACAGCGTGATTTTGGGACACACTATGTGGTATATAGTGAATGAGCACACCTGAAGGTCCTTGGGAAAAATCTCTTGCTGATGTCAAGGGCCTCCTGCGTAGAGCTCCTTACGGAAATTATATTGCTACAGATTTTTTTTAAAGGCAGACGACAACTGTGTGGTGATAGCCAGATGGAAAGGGGGGCGGAGACTAGGCGGGGGTGGGCAAAGGGGGTGGAACCGGGGGTGGAAAGGGACTTTGCTTGGGGCGATGAGTGTACGATGCAGTGTGCAGATGACATTTTATTGAGTTGTATTCTTGAAACCTGTGTGGTTTTGCGAACCAATGCCACCCTAATAAATTCAATTAAAAAAATTTATAAAGGCAGACAAGTGCTCTGGGTAAAGGAGCACAGCCCTACCCGTTCCAGCCCTTGGCCAACACACCTGCTCCATGATTCATAACACAAGCAGTGCTGCCACCAGATAAGGTCGGGGAGTGGGGAAGTTCTTTCCACTTTTCTCTTTTGAAGAATACTTGCTGGCCATGAAAGGAAGGTCTTTGGTTCTCGGTGAGTGGGGGAACATCTCCATTTTTAACCAGAAGGATGAGTCTTTTATACTTCTCCAGAGACAGTCTTTCTAATGTTGGTGTTGGAAACATCCAAACCTGTGGAGAAACTTTATGAGCCTATTTGAACCAAACTGATGACAATTGCTGGGAAGCAAAATCTCAGTAAGTTGAGAAAAATGCTCCAGAGGGTGGCATTTTGTAGCTTATTTTAAAGATTTTATTTATTTATTTATTTTTAGACAGAGGGGAAGGGAGAGAGAAAGAGGGAGAGAAACATCGATGTGTGGTTGCCTCTCACCTGCCCCCTGCTAGGGACCTGGCCTGTAACCCAGGCATGTGCCCTGACTGGGAATCGAACCGGCAGCCCTTTGGTTTGCAGGCCAGCGCTCAATCCTCTGAGCCACACCAGCCAGGGCTGTAGCTTTTTTTATACATTAGAGTTAAAGGAGGAGATGTGAGGAGGGTTACATGAGATTCATTGGTGGTAGATTAAGGGGTTGGGAGAAAGCAAAGCGGGGAAATCTCTGGGATTAACACCTACCTCTACGTTTGACAACATCCAAAATAATACGTTTAAGAGGCTTGTTGTATTGTTCTCTGGCTTAGTAATCTAAGATGCTCATTAAGGGCAGGAGACGTTATGGTGCTTGTTTCCAGCCTCCATCCTCTCAATTTTTACAGCATAGTGAGTGCTGCTGCTGAAGAGAATAGAACAAGCAACAGGGCTTGCATTTGGCCAAAATAAACAAATGCTGGGCTTTCTCATTGGTGGGTACAGGACAGTTAATAACATTTAGAGCACAAAGAGATGGTATTTGGGGAACAAGATAAAAACGAGGAGTTCTGTGGTCTGGTGCTCTGGTGGAGTAGCTGTACCCTGAGGGGTCTGGGAAAGGGGATTACTCTGACATTTCAAAGCTATGTTATCTTAGATGCAAAAAGACAATAAACGGGCTCACTGAAGGTAGAGGCTGACTTTTGTCAAGGGAGTTACAGGCCTAGGATGTGACTACCATCATGACCTGGTTTTAGTTAGGAATTTTTATGTTCAGACTATCCTATGTGGTTACTTTTAGTTCCTGAGTTTGTAAGGCCACCATTCAGGCCTCTTCTGAGCTTGTTGGGTTTAGTATGTGGCTCCTTTTTTGTCCACACTGACAATCTACCAGTTATTCCCTACCAGTAGGAAGAGAATGTTTTGAGGTGTGTGTGTGTGTGTGTGTGTGTGAGAGAGAGAGAGATTTAATATTTTTAAATTTTATTTTTATTAATTTTTAATTTTTTCAACTACAGTTGACATACTTATTAATTTATATCAGTTTTGGGCATACAGCACGGTGGTTAGATATTTATATAATTTACAAAGTGTTTTTGCAACGTATGTGTGTGATTTCAGCAAAGAGTTGATTGCCACTAGCTGCAGATAAAAGGTGAAACATAACATTAAGCCAGCATTAAAGAAAGCTCCAGAAACCTGCGTGAGCTTCGCTTAGTGAGTGAGAAAGCATAGTCAGTGCAGTAAATAATTCCACTCAATGGGTAACACTGCGATGGGAGTGGCCAAGCAAATAGTTCGATACCTGAGCATGCCTTTGTAACTGTGTGAGTCTCTAATGTATTGTGATCATGGCTGACTTGTTTTGAGACGCCTGTTCTGTTCAATTGGGCTTCCAAAAATTCTGCTACAGTGTTCTTCCAGATATTCTGTTCCAACTTTGACAAAATGAATGACATGACCTTAGGTTAGATTGCTTTGTGAGACCCTAGGGAGGAAGCCCCTGAACCCAGGAACAGACTGCTGGTGAGTAGATTTCAGCACAGAACTTCCTAAGAATTAGAACTGTCAGAAAATGCCACAACCTGATTAAAGTACATTCCGGTTCTTTGTAATTTTTCACTACTATAATAGTGCTGCACAGGACGTCTTTAAGACACAGCTTTGTGTACTCGTTCAAATTCATTTGTAGGATATATTTCTAGGAGCAGGATGGATCTGCTGTTCATAATTCACAGATGTTGCCCCTGATTAGTCAAGTTTCCAAGGCGGTAAACTGTGCTCAGAAATCGAGGTGTGGGAGCAGGAGGTAAACGGAGTGGGGAAGATGTGGCACATCAGGGACTGGAAGCAGCACCTGTGAGCGTCCAGCACCAGGTGTTGGAGGTAAGGTGAAGCAGGGCGAGGCTCCTGGTCTCAGGGAGTGGAGCGCGCACACAGGTATGGAAGCCAGAATGTCACTGAGAAGAGAGGTGAAAACAAAATGCTGCAGTCACTACAAATGCGTTCATCTGTCGCTAGAGGCTAAATTAGCTGGGACGACACATCAGGTCCTTTCACCGCAGATGCCAAGGAAGAAGGCAGACACTCAGTGAGTCTCGTTGAAACCGAATGGGTCAGGTATCTTTGTAGCCCAGGGAATGTGTTTCACTAAAATACATAAAATGGTGGGCTTGAAGTTGTTACATTTCTGGAAAATTTGGAATCTGCAGAAAGGAGAAAGTTGTGGTGGGGGGAGGGGGAACGCAATCCTCATTTTTCTAGCTCCTTTTATAGGTACAAAGTTGCATCGTTAACAAGGTGGTATTTTATTTCCTCATAACATGATCATGTACGGTGCTTAGATTTACAGTAGAGCTTATTAATGCAATGTGAATCATCCCCAATTGAACTTATTTTTTTAAATGCTTTAGCATTTGTGGTTAAAACTGCTATGCTTGCCCTGATGGGTGTGGCTCAGTTGGTTGGGCATCTGCCTGCAAAGGAAAAGGTCACTGGTTCAGTTCTCGGTCAGGGCACACGCCTGGGCTGCAGGTTCGGTCCCTGGTCGGGGTACACACGAGAAGCAACCGAGCGATGTTTCTCTCCCACATTGATGCTTCTTACCCTCTCTCTGTCGTTTCCCTTCTCTCTAAAAATAAATAAATAAATAAATAAATAAATAAATAAATAAATATCTTTGAAAAATAAATAAATAAAACTGCTAATCTTAAATCCACACTGTGTCTTACCACTTAGGAGAAGTGACCAAAAAACTAGAAATGATTATCAATATCCAAGGAAAATTAATAAAAAAAGTTGGGCCCGTGGACTTACTGCCTGACCCTGCAAGGCCGGGTGAATGGAAGTGTAGAAGATGTGGGGGAGGGAAGAGGCCTTTTTTCCCCCCCCAGAAAAGCTGCTGGGAAAAATAAAAATAAAAGGGGAATTCTCTTCTTCCCTAATTTGTTGAGTATAACTTACTGTAACGTGGAACCTTGCCTAATGAAATACATTTGACTTGATTTCCAGTCATCCATCCATCCACACACCCGCCCATTCATTCATAGCCAATAATAAGTAACAATTGTTGAGTGTTCACTACATGCCAAACACTATTATTCTAAGTGTTTTACATGCCTTATCTCAGAAACTTTCCCAGCAATGCTATTAGGTAAGTGCTATTATTATCCCCACTTTCAAATGGAACCTGAGGGTTTCCCCGTAAGTTAAACATAGGGTTTCCCCGTAAGTTAAACATAGAATTACCATATGATCCAGCGATTCCACTCCTAGGCATATGCCCAAAGAATTGAAAATAGGTGTTCAAACAAAACTTGTACCAGGATGTTCATAGCAGCTCTGTTCACAGTACAGTTTAAAATGGTTAAAATGGTAAATTTTATTTTATGTGTATTTAACCATAATTTTAAAAAATGTAATTTGAGCCCTGACATAATAGCTTAGCTCAATAGGATGTTGTCCTGATACACCAAGGTTGCAAGTTCAATCCCTGGTCAGGGCACATACAGGAATCAACCAATGAATGCATAAATAAGTGGACAAACAAATCAATGCTTTTTCTCTCTCCCTCTCCCTTTCTCCCTTCTGCTCTCTCTAAAAAAAAAATTACATTTTTTTTTTATAAAGTATAATTTGAAGCTCAGACAATTTAGGTTACTTACAGTTAATATGTAGTAGAGCTGTGTTTTATTCTCAGTCATTTGGCTCCACTGCTCATGTTTAAAAAAAAAATTACAGTCGAAACTATTTGGGGGCCATTTAGGAAGTTTAGATACCCTAGAATAAGTGCAAATGTCAGTAGTGTAAGATACTATTTATTAAGTACAGGCTGGTGAGAAGCGCTCTATTTTATCTAGTCTTCATAATGACTTTGAAAATTTGTATTACTGTTTAGTTTTCATGTGTGGTAAAACATATGTAACATAAAATTTGCCATTTTAACCATTTTTAAGTGTACAGTTGAGAGATATTAACTACATTTACCTTGTGCAACTATCACCACCATCCATCTCCAGAAATTTTTCATCTTCCCAAACTGAAACCCTGTACCTATTGAAAAACAGCTTCCCATTCCCTGCTCTCCCAGCCCCTGGCAACCACCATTCTACAGCTCATGGTGGTACTGGGCCCAGGGCTATTGACTGGGGTTGCAAAGAAAAATAAGACATGCCTTTCCCTAGGTCTGTCTAGCACCAAAACCCGTGCCCCCATCCTCTCGTGACCTTGCCGCTGTGCCCCTCTTCAGCCAGTGAAAGAAGTCTGGCTGCAGGATGGAGCGTTGAAGTTGTTGAAGTGAATGGGGGATGCCTGCAGCTGGGGAGTGGGAGAAAGGAGTCAGTGAATGGAATATGGTTGAGATGGAAGGTGGGAATGAAGGGGTTTCAATAGTGACACCTGCTAGTAAGGCTGAAGACGCAGAGAACTGGGAACACACTGCGTGCCTTCTCTTTATTTCCACAGATGGTTCTGAGGAGCACGTAAGATTGTGCATGGGGACGTGCTCTGCATACATACATCCTTAGCGCTCCCACGCCGCCACTGAAGAGGGTTTGTTTGAGGGACAAACTCATGAGAGCAGTTTCAATGAGGGATGCAGGGGACAAGATGGTTAGTGGGCACAAACCCGTCCTTCAAAACACTGGGCTACAGAGGGGGAGGGAGAAATAGTATAGTAGTTGGGACTCCAGAGTCAAGCAAAGGCCTCATAAATATGGCTTTATTAGGTTTTTAAAATTGAGATAGTAATACATATTGAACAAAACAGACACAGAAATGGATTACCTGTGAAACTAATAAAGCTTAAGCATCATACCTCTCACTTACATGGGTTTCTTGTAAGGCAGTGTATCTACTTTTGCAATTTTTTTATTTTGCAATTTTAATTTTATATACTTTTTTCCCCAAAGAAAACCCCCCACATTCCTTAAGCTTTAGGTTCCTCAAAGTCTGGGCCCACTCCTAAGTAGAGGGCAAAAATCTAGGAAATCCTGCCATGCAGATATAATCCTGGTAAATTCCCCAGATTTCTTCCTGGGTGTGTATTAGTACATTACTTCTCACAAAAATTAGATCATTACTATCTACTAGTTTGAAACATGATTTCTTCCTTTTAATATATTTGAGCCCTGCCCTCACCCCTTGCTTTATTTTGACCATGGAAACAGTTGATTGAGTGATTTAAGTAGTTTAACCAGGGGTGACAAATAACAGACCCAAATCAAAACGAGGACAACAACCCAGATGGCATCATGGCACAGGGAGGGGACTGAGTGTGCAGACAAAGCCTCTCTGTTATAGATGTGCAGCTCAGCATCCTAGCTTCTGCTTGGTATCACTTAACACAGTTGTAATGATACAATTATTTGTGTTATTTTCATTGACCTTTGTTTCCTCCATTACACTGTAAACATTTTGGGATGGGGATGGTGGCCTGATACATAGTAGGTTTTCAATAGATATTTGTTGAATAATTGCCTGAATGATTGAATGTTAAAGATTGAGTTCAAGGGAATACTGGATGCAGAAATTAGTAGAAACTCGGCTAAGAGTTTCTGGTGTCAGAGAGTTTTTGGGAAGATGCGTTTTAGCAAGGGTGTCAATGTTGTATCTGAAGAACTAGTAAGGAATGGCTTTGTTAACGTGGGTGTGCTACAGAATGGGCAGTTGTGGTAATTTAGTAAGGACACTTTTAATTTAGAAATAGAAAATGTAGCCCTAGCTGGTGTAACTCAGTGGATTGAGTGCCAGCCTGTGAAACAAAGGTTCGTTGGTTTGATTCCCCACTCCGGGCACATGCTTGGGTTGCGGGCCATGTCCCTGGTAGGGGGGATGTGAGAGACAACCATACATTGATGTTTCGCTCCCTCTCTTTCTCCCTCCCTTTCCCTCTGTCAAAAAAAAAAAATCTTTAAAAAAATGTAAGTTTGAATTTTATCAAAGTTATGCTATTTTGGGGAGGTGGGTGGGTGGGAAACTCAGTCTTTTATCTGTAAATGAGGCAACAACTCCTGGGGTTGTGGGAATCTAATGAGTCAACAGATGTGAGAGTCCTCAGCATAGCTCCTGATGCACAGTAGATGCTCAATAAGTGACTTTTGGTTCTGAATCAGAAACCTGGGAGTAGAGCAAGATGAAACTAAAAGGGGAAAGGAGATTGCTCAGTTAAGCTAAGACAAAACTGAGTTCAGTGACATATTGTGCATGGCTTGGGCTCTGAGACACGTTACCTTCTGGCAAAGCTAATGGTAGTAACGGCTGACTTGAAAGTCCGTGGCAGAGGGGAAGGATGAGGCGTACAAGTAGTGTTGCCATTTCAAGGCCCTAACCACCTCTTCTGTGGTAGCAGTAGATGGAACCAGGAGTGACTGCTGAGAGCCCTCTCCCTCGTTTGGGGAGACCCTACTACTTTGTCACAATTACACACTGCTGATGAGGGTATGGATATTACGAGTGTTTGAGCACTAGGTCTTCACGTCCTTCTATTGACATACAGCAAAGGCTTTGGAAACCAATGGTCATGCAGGGAACCCAGGAAAGAATGATGGTCTGAAGGCTATAGGGTCATCTGTTTTTCCCTGACATTCATGTCCCTCTCAGGTGTAGGCCGGACCCAGGACAATGGCTGCTACTCACGATTTGGAGATGAAGGTTGTGAATGTGGGTGGAGACATGGAAGAAGAGCCGGAGGAAGAGGAGAAAATGAGAGAGGATGGGGAAGGTGAAGATCCCTTCAAGAATAAAAAGGTCCACAGGATTATCTCAAAATGGATGCTTCCCGAAAATGCCCGAAGAACATACTTGGAGAGAGCCAACTGCCTCCCACCCCCTGTGTTCATCATCTCCATCAGCCTTGCTGAGGTAAACGTGTTGGGCAGCCGGCACTAGTGCAAGACCCACTGGGGACCTGCAGACAAACTGGAGGTTTAGATCAGATCTAGAGCAGAGGCTGGAAAACATGTAAGACGAGGGTCAGGTGGTGGCAAGTACAGCACATACAGGACCCCACCTCCCCCTCTCTGGAGCTCTCTTCCCAGGCTTTTCCTGTGTTCCCAGTCACTTTCAGCCACGGGTTGAGCATTATTTTTCAAACAAGTCCCCTGCCTACCAGTGACTACAATCCCAGTGGTTTCATTTCATTTTAGCTGGTGGGGGCTTTAGAAACCAAATAATCATGGGATTCCAAATTGGTTTGGTCTCATGAACCAACTTCAGTTGGCCAGTAAGAGTTACAGGCTGCCTCCAAATTTCAGCAGGAAAGAAATGGGATCCTCTGATGATATATACAATGGGCAGTATATATTGTGTTTTCAGACTCTGATCTAGTCAGCTCTTTTGTTTTCCAGAAAAGAATGCAAGGCCCAGAGCTGTGGAATGACTTGTCCCCAGTCACCTACTTAGTGACTGGGCCAGGACTGGGCTTCTTCTGAACCTCATCACACCTAGGTTTTTTTCCCTCGCCACAAAGTCTCATAAAGGAGTTTGCAGAGGACTCCGGGGGCATTAGGAAGTCCCTAATGTAACCCTCTTAATTCCCACTGATGCCTCATCTTCCTTATCAGGGACAGTATTAGGGTTCTTTAGAGAAACAGAACCAATAGGGTATGTACACACAAACGTACAAATTATCTATCTATCATCATCTACACACACACACACATATTGAAAGAGAGAGGAGGGGAAGGGAGAGAAAGATTAATTTATTTTAAGGAATTGGCTCATGAGATTGTCAAGCTTGGCAAGTGCACCACCGACAGGGTAGGCTAGCAGACTGGAGACCTAAGGGAGAAGAGCTGCCGCTGGAGTCCAAAGGCCGTCTGCTGGCAGAATTCCTTCTCCTCAGAGGAGGTCAGTTTCTGTTCTTATTAAAGCCTGCGACTGTTTGTGTGAGGCGCACTCCCATTATGGAGGGTAATCTGCTTTACTCAAAGTCTACTGATTTAGACATTAATCGCATCAAAAATACCTTCACAGAAACACCTAGAATGATGTTTGACCAGATATCTGGATACTGTGGTCTAGCCAAGTTGACACAGACAATGAACTATCTTAGGGATGTAGCGTCTTATGGCTTAAAGATAAAGCTAATGTGTAAAGATTAGATCGCAGGGAGAAGCTTTCGTCAAGGCTGTTTTTGGTGCAGGGACATAGGTCTAAATTTTCTCAAGGGGTTTTATTGTGAGACAACCTGAAAATAGAAAGCCATCAGAATTCTTTGTGCTTTTTTTCAGCACCTTACCTCATGTTATCTTTCTGGTCTATAGATTGGCTGGCCTGCCCATGGTCCAGTCAGGGGTGTGTGTGTGTGTGTGTGTGTCGGTAGGGTTGGAGAAGAGTAGGATAAAGTCACATGGTACAAAACATGACTGCCTAGACAGTGAGGTCTATGGACAGGGTAGTTTTCCACAGGAGGATCATGGGGCAGATGCTGAGATACCTGCCTGTCACAGAAAGATCACCTTTTTTTAAATGAAAAGTTATTTCCAATAAACTTTATTTTGGGATACTTTTAGCTTTATAGGAAGTTGCAAAGACAGTACAGACAGTTCCTGTATATCTGTCACCCAGTTTCTCCCATTGTTACTATCTTATATTTCCATGGTACATTTGTTAAAACTAAGAAGCTCACATTGGTATATTACTATTAAGTAAACTCCAGACTTTGTTTGGATTTTACTAATTTTTCCATTAATCTCTTTATGTCCCTCCTGTACCCTTGAACCCAGGTGTCATACTGTATCTAGTAGTCATGTCTCCTGTCTCTCGGACCTGTGACAGTTTCTCAGCCTGTCTTTGTTTTTTGTGACTTTGATAGCTGGAGGAGTACTGGTCAGAATATCCCCCAATTGAGGTTTATCTGACATTTTTCTCATGATTAGGCTGGAGGTCTGGGTTTTGGGGAACAACACCATAGAGGTGACATGCCCTTCACATCACGTCATGTCACGTCACGTCACGTCACATCACGTCACATCACATCACATCATCAGGGATCAGGGGATAGCTACATGACGTCCCTGGTGACATTAGTCTTTGTCACTTGTTTGAAGTCATGTTTGCCAGTTTTTTCCACTGTAAACTTAAAGTTACTATTCTTCATTTTCCCTATCCTGTGCTTTGGAAGCCAGTGGTGACTCAATTTCATACTAAGTTGTAAATGAAAGACCAAATGGTGGGGGTAGGAAGATGAGGGCGGTGGGTATTTAAGAGGGAAAAGGGGTTCAGAAAGTCTTCTTTACAGTTTGGTCTAGGGCTCCTCCTAGTCACTGGAGGAAGTAGGATATGACCACAGTTAAATGGTCAGATACATGGCAGGGAACTTTAATTCCTGTCACCTTCTGAGCACGTGCTATGAAGTGGCCCACTTGAGAGCTAACC
>PVJD01005637.1:0-112078 GCA_004026545.1 Mormoops blainvillei | reverse complement strand
TGACTCTGCAAAGGGGCGCCCGGGTAGCTGGTAAAAGACTGCTTCGGGGTGTGTTTGGGGGGCGGGGTCCTGGAAGAGATTAGTATTTGAATTGGTGGACTGAATACAGCAGGCGTTCCTCCTCAGTGCAGGCGGTCATCATCCGATCCGTCGAGGGCCCGAACAGAACAAAATGGCAAAGGGAGTGTATGTTTGCTTTTTGTGCTTGAGCGGCAACATCTATCTTTTCCAGCCCTTGGACATCGGCGCACCTGGTTCTCAGGCTTTCAAACTTAGACTGGAACTTACGCCATCAGCACCCCTCGTTCTCGGTTCTTCAGACTCAGGCTGAATTACACCACCCGCTCGGCTGGGCCTCCCGTTTGCAGATGGCAGATTGTGAGACTTCTCAGCCTCCGTTACCGTGTGAATCAATTCCTGTAATAAATCTCCTTGCATCTATATCTATACCCTATTGGTCCTGTTTCCCTGGAGAACCTTAACGAATGGGTTTGTGAGTTGTATCTCAATGACTGGAAGGAGGAGGGAGAAACGGGCGACTTGGACCCAACGGAGGAAAATGGCTAAATTTGGAATATATTTTGAAGCCGAGTTACTTAGGAGGACAATGAGGGCCAGGGAATAGTCCTGTATGGGTCTCTGTTTCCCTTAAACATATTTTTGGGAGAAGAGCAGAGTCAGTAGCAACCGTGAAGCCCATATCAAGGAGCCACCGCTGCCCCAGCCTGAACTCAGAGAAGGGAGAGACTATGCAGTACTGGGCTTCAGGGAGCCTCAGGTGTAGAAGTCTGCACTCGGTGGCTTATTGGCGTCCTTCTGCAAGTAGCGTGCCCTCCCTGGGCCTCTGGAAGGGCTGGGGGCGGTGAGTCTGTGCGGCTCTTAGCTGCCGTCTCAGCATTTTTCAGTGCATTGTAACCTGAGTGCGACATGACACGTCCACATGCCGGAACCTGTAGCCTTCTCCGCGTGGCTTCAGAGTTCCCAGAAAACCCTGACCGCACCCGACCAACCCCAGCTCTTAAACAACGCGGCCCGGCATCGGCGCAGCGTCTTCCCCTCCATGACCTCGCCTCAGCTCCATGCTTCTTGAGTCCAGCTTTGTCTCCAGTTCAAGTCCAGGATTATCCTAGCCTCGTGTCTCTGCTAAATTCAAATTCTGCTTCTGCTGTGTTCTAGCTATGACCCTGGGCATGGGACATGTTCTCTGAGCCTGTTTCCTCATCATATAATGAGGATTTGTGGGGATTCAAAGAGACCTTAGGGCGCGTAAACTGTTCAGCTTAGGACTTGGCACATAGTAACTGCCCGAAATTGTTAGGTATGCTTTTTTTCTTATTTTAGAAGTCATTTTTTAAATGTAATATTTGATATGGACCATATAACATACTCATTCCAAAAATATTAAGGACCTACTGGCTTCCAGGCTCTGTTATAGATGCCCCACTATCCACAGTCTCCACTCGTCCCTGTTGTATTACGCCCAGATGGCTTCACTCACTGAAATGATCTACTTGGGTCCAGGATGTGCTGAAGTTTGCACCCCTTGTTTAGATGAGTAGCATGTTGTAGTTCATCCCTGTTTTCCTCGAGGGTGTGTCTTTTAAGGTCACAACTGGGGATAGAATGTAGCAGGGTGAGATGAGCACAGAACTGGGGGTCATTTTCTAGCTGAGTAACGCTGGGAAAGTCCCTTAACCTCTTGGACTCTTAGTCTCTTGAACTCTGAAATGGAAATAGTAGTTCACAAGAATGTTGTCAAAAAGATAAAGTTGGTAAAGCATGACACAGAGCAGGTATTCACTAAAAGTTTATTAAAGATTTAGGCGATTGGGAGAGCTTAAATTTGGAAGGGCCCAGCAGGGTGCTTGGCTCATAGTGGGTGCTTAGAAAACATACGTTCTCGTTCCCCAACTTCTTAATTGCTGGGCAGGATTCCTGGGTGAGGATGTTTTGGCTGAGCCAGGGCTAAGCAATCAGGCCATGGTGCCCCCACCAGCAAAGGGCCCCATAGGCTAGAAATAGACCCATCTCTGAATATGGAGCATCAGGTATGAGGGGGTGGGCACGACGCCTCCTGAAATGCGGCCAGCCATACCCCCTGATTTGCATGGGACCCATGGACTTCTTGGGAAAGACCTGACGCCCTGTCCACATGTTGGGACTTGGAATTCAGACAGGTTCAAACCAGCCCAACAGTCTTGGCAGGGGCAGCAGAAACTACATAAAGGGAGGAAAGGGGCCTCAGAGAAAATCACAGAAGAAAGACACCTGGCAGAGGGGGCCTGACAGAGGGCTAGGCCTGGAGGCTGGGGAGAACGGGTGTCCCAGGAACCGCCTGAGGCTGCGGTAGCCCTTCATCCCTACATAGTCCTCGTTCGCTCTGGGATGGAGAAGGCTGTGGTATGAAGACGAGGAGGGGTTCACATGGGGCTCCCACAGCTCTGCCAAGGGATCACCCTCTCTGAAGGAGCTCAGCAGGAAACACTGCAGGGGGCTGGCTAGACGGAGGGGTCAGCAAAGGGCCTAGTCAGGCAGGCCCTGGAGGGAGGACGGCAGTGGGCCAGTGGCCGAGAGGCACAGACATTGGGCAGAGGGCCCCGGGTCTGCAAGCAGCAGGACCTCACGGAGAGCCGCAGCCCCTGTCCGAATCCAGACCTCCACCAAAAACTTGGTGAAGGGCACCCGAGTCCAAGGCAGGAGTTGCTGCTAGCCCACATGGAGGGTCTTAGAATACCACCACTGCAGGTGGGGCTGTACCTGTGGTCCCATTATACTCACGGCTCACCTGCACCTATTCAGCACCTGCTCTGTCACAGGTGTACGGTGAGGAACAGCAGGTAAGAGCTTCAAGGCAGCAGGAAGGATAACATGCCAGTGATCAAGCAAGTCAAGGTAAACTGATAGAGCTGTGTGTTACGAAGAAAATAGCGTGATGTGGCAGAGTGGCTGCGGTGACTGGGAGTGACCAGGGCAGACTTGGTTATTTGGGTCATAGGGACAGAGGGCATATTTTCTTGAGCACAGCTCCCGGGCTTTGCCTTGTTAGGGCCCCCCGTCCCACCTGAGAAGTCAGGTCCACCGAATGGCTTGCCCGGGAGGGCAGGCCAGCTTTGCAGCCCCTTCGTGGCAGGACAACCCCGGCAGTTTCGTCTTGGAATGAGGCTGAGTGTGTGAGTTTGTGATGTGCTCCTACCTGCTCAGGTAGGCCCTGGCTCCAGGGCAGGAGTGTCACCTGTGACTCATTGCAGGCTGTACTAGGGAGCTACCTGCCACACCCTCTACCCACATACACACACGACATACACACTGCCCTCACGCTAGGCCTCCAGGAGACAATCTGACCAGAGATGCTCAAGGGAATTGGGACTTGTGATGACTGAGGCAGCAGCCACACCTCTCAGACCTGCACACCCCTCAGTGGCCATTGTAAAATTTAAGCTTCATTTTGCTTCTTCCTGTGGGAAGGCGATGTGGCCCTATGGACATGATGTCAGCATTTCTCTGGCGAGTGGCCGGGGACTGTCTTGCAGCATTTGAAACACTCACTCTAAGAGGCAGCCAGCTTGCAGCAGCCCCCACTAGTCAGTCACCAGCCTTTACTTCCACTTCCTTGGAAGCGCCACCTTCAAAGTCCACTCGATTCCTTCCTTTGTGGCCCCATCTCATTCACCCCAACCCTCACCCTCCCTTCTACTTCCTGGGGTGCCACACTTCCCTGGATTTGAAGCCTGGCCCCACTGTCTGCCCTTCCACCACATCTTTCCTTTCTGTGTGCTTCAGGTCCCTCTTCTGTAGAATGGGAATAAAAAGTCTAGCCTCATACGGTTATCTGCTTTTTAAATCCAGCAAATATTGTATGAGTTAAGAAATAGGCCCTGGCCAGTGTGGCTCAGATGGTTGGAGTGTCATCCCACAAACCAAATGGTGGTGGGTTCGATTCTGGTCAGGGCACATGCCCAGGCTGTGGGTTCAATCCCCGGTTGAGGCATGTAGGAGAAGGCAACCAACTGATGTTTCTCTCTCACATTGATGCTCCTCTCTCTTTCTTTTGCTCCCTTCCTCTCTCTCTAAACACAATAAAAAAAAATGTCCTCCAGTGAGGATAAAAAATAAAAATAAAAAAGAAATAGAAAGTACTTCAAACAGTGCCTGGCATGTAATAAGCACTCAATAAATGGTAGCTATTTTACTATTATCACAATTAAATATTTACCAAGTATCTATTGTGTTTGGCATTGGGGATTCATTGGTGAGGGAAACAGGTGCCATTACAGTGGATGAGGTAAGAGAAAGAATGTGCAGCTGCTGGCATACAGAGGGTCCCCAATAAATAGGGGTCCTCTTCCCTTCCTTCCCAGGAGCTTGTCACAGCTCTGAGAACCCTCTTGTCCTCAGCGTTCGCTGAAACCCAGAGACCTGACGTGGGATGGAGGCTGAGTGAACACACTCTGGCTGGCAGAAGGGCCCCAGCAGTGTCTAGTCACCCTGGGGTGTGCCCTTTGTCTGCAGAAAAGGTTCCCTGGGGAGGAGCCCTGAAGAGAAGTCTGCCAGACGGGGCCAAGCTCCCCTCCAGCTGCTCGACAGTGTCTAGAAATGAGTTATAAGGCACTTGCCCTCCCTGGGTCCTCTTGGCCAGGCCTGGGTTCCTCTTCGGAAACTTTGACTCAGGTCTGACACTCAGGAACCGAGGCGATCGGTTGTAACAATTTGAGTCTGGCCTTACGATTTTCGCACCCCGTTCTGGCATTCCAAGTTACCACGCAGGGGTTTTACCGAAGGCGTGGCCTACAAGGTTCAACTCACAAGCAAGAGTGGCACAATCTGATGCTGAGGGCGTCACTCCTAAGAAGTTCTTCCAGGCCCAGAGCCCACGTTAAAAATGCTTCCTGCACTAGGGCAGAGGGACTCGGTTAAGGATGCAAGGATAGAGGTCGCTCGTTAACTTTTGGGAGAGAGGGGTGTTGAAATACCTTAGAAGACATAGGTATAGTTTAACTCTAGAAGCTAGCTAGATTTGGAGAGGAGATATAAGAGAGTCCACGACCACAGAAATGCTGAGAGAGAGTGTGTTCATAAGAATAGTAGGTACCATCCATCACTGTCTAGCGAGGGCCACACACTGTGCTAAATGTTTCACATGCTGACAGCAGCGCTGTGAGGCTGGTGTGCTTGCTCCTTATCTCCATTTAAGAGAGGACGAAGCAGGGGGCTCAGAGAGATGGGGCCGCCTGCCCAAGGCCACGCAGCTAACTAGAGATGGGGCTGAGGCGTGCTATGTGGAGTGACTCCAGAGCCCACAGTCTAAACCTCAGCACTGATGTCACTACCTAGGTAAAGCGTGATAGAAAAGTGAGAATCCTGAGCTTCAGCTGACGGAGGAATACTGGTGGTTTTCATCCCTGACTGGGCATTAGAATAATCAGGAAATAGTATAAAATGTAGGTGCTTCGTCTGTAAGGCTAGAAATACTAATCCAGTAGATGGGGTCTAGAATCTCTGCTTTTCGTAGTTTTTCAAACGACTCTGATGCCGTGGGTTGAAAATTACTGCTCTGGCTGAGTATGGGTTTTGAGGGCTCTCAGAACCCTTCTCGTCCTTGAGGAGTTTCTGGTGGGTCCAAGGCTGCAATCCAAACCACCTTGAAGCTGTGTAGGAGTGATTGTCAAGTAGAGCAAGGATAGGCTTTATATCATCTGGCTGGTTTCAGGTCCTGGCTCAACCATGAGCTAGGTGTGTGACCTTGGGCAAAAGGCCTCACTTTTCGAGGCCTCAGTTTCCTCAGCTTAAAAATGGGGTCTGATTATGGTGACCTTAAGCGGGTGCTTTGAGGGATAAAAGGGTGAAAGGACATAAGAGAAAGTGATAGCAGAGTAGCTTGGTAAGAAGAGCCCTACCTCAGGGTAGAATTATAGAATCTGAACAAAATCTATACCCAAAAAACCCCCCAAAACCCCAAAAAACAATCCCCCCCAAAACTCCAATTATTTGACGGCAGTGGGAGAACGCCCAACAGCAGACAGAACCCGGAGGGAAGTCAGCACTTGGAAGACAGGAGCTGCAGTGAGTCCAATTTGCATTTTTGTGACTTTTTGCCCGAGGCACCCTCCAACCTGCGTGGGAGGTGGGGATGTGTAGAAAACACTGGTCTTACTGGTTTGAAGTGTCAGGAGTTCAGAATTCCAAGCACATTTCTGGAATTTTAAGGAGATCCCAGAAAGAAATTAGCTGTAAAGGAGATGAGTTCCAAATTTTAGGTGCAAGCTATGTCCAAATCCTTGGCTATCTACTGAATTGCATGTAGGTGCGGAATGCGCCAGGGGTCCCAGTGAAATCAGCAGCTGGAAGTTGAAGACCTGATTGAAAATTTCAGCTGCTGCCCTTTATAAGCAACCAAAGCTCAGGGTTTGAGTCCAGCCAAGTTAACTGCCTGCCTGAACAAGATTCACATCTTGAGAGGAACATAATGGAATCCAAGGTTCCTCCAATGTATCGTTGTTGATGTCGAGCGCGCACACACACACACACACACACAAATAAGTGCTAGATATGAAGGAACGGAGAACTGACTCATACTCGAAACTCATTCTTGAAGAGAAAATGTGGCAACTTGTATGTTGGAATTAGCATCAAGCATTTTAAAGCAACTCTTATAAACATTTTCAAGGCCTTAAAGGAAAGCATAGTCATAAGGAAGGAACAAAATCAATTTCTCAGCAGAGGAATTGAAACTATAAAGAAGAACCAAGTGGAATTTAAAGAACTAAAAAGTACAATAACTGAAATGTAAAATAAACCTGATATGTTTAATAGAATGAAGGAAGGTGACAAAGGAAAAGTGAGTGAATTTGAAGACAGATCAATAGAAATTACTCATCCTGAAGACCAGAGAGAAAAAAATCATAACCGAAAAAATTAGGTGGCGCCTCATGGATCTGTGGGACAACATTAATAAACCTACATATCATGTGTCATTCAAATGCAGTGAAAGAAAGGAGGGAGAATGGGGCATAAAAGTATTTAAACAAATATTTGCTGATGATTTGTCAAATTTAATCAAAGACAAATTTACAGGTTCAAAAAGTTCAGTAGCCCTGACTGGTGTAGCTCAGGGGGTTAGGTGTCATCCCTCAAGCCGAGGGGTCGCTGGTTGGATTCCTGGTCACGGGCTAGGTCCCTGGTTGCAGGCTTGCGGGAGGCAGCCAACAACTTGGTCAATGTTTCTCTTGCACATCGATGTTTCTCTCCCTCCCTTCCCCTCTCTCTGAAGTCAGTGGGCATGTCCTCGGGTGAGGATAAAAAAAAATCCCACATCTAGTACAGTATAGTCAAACCGCTGAAATTCAAAGATAAAGAGATGAATCGTGAAAACAGCCAAAGAAAAATGATGTTATAAACAGAGGAGCTACAACACAAATGACAGCTGACTTCTCATTGCAAACAATGGAAACTAGAACTTCAAAGACCAACGAATTAAAGTGCTGAAGGGAATAAACCCTCTCAAACCAGATTTCCACATCCAGTGAAGATGTGCTTCAAACATGAAGGCAAAATACACACATTTTGAGATAAACAAAAACCTGAATTTGTCACTAGCAAACCTGCACTATAAGAAATGTTGAAGGAAATTCACCTGGCTGAAGGGAAATGACACCAAAAGAATATTCAGATCTATAGGAGGGAATGAAAGGCACTTGAAATGGTAAATATGTGAGTGAATATAAAAGCTTTATATATGCGTTTTCTTCTCTTGATTTCTTTAACAGACGTGACTGTTTAAAGGCTAAAATTATAACATTGTATTGTGGGGATTACAACATAGATGGATATAATTCATATGAAAACAAAGGCACACAGCTGAGAGTGGGGATAAAAGGAGCTATATTGTTGTGAAGTTCCTGTATTTTATATGAATTAGTGAAATATTAATTTTAAGTAGATTGAGATAAGTTAAAGTTTTATGTTGTAATCACTAGAGTAACTGCATAAATACAATTCAAGGTGGGTATAGCTAAAAAAGCCAATATAGGAATTAAAATGCAATACAAAAAAATTATTCAATTAACCTAAAAAAAGGCAGGAAAGGAGAAACAGGAACAGCAAAAAAAAAAAAAAAAAAGAAAAGATGGAACAAGTAGAAAGCAAATGGCAAAATGGTAGAACTAATCTTAAACACATCCATAATTATAAGTATACGTGAACTAAACATTCTAATTAAAACACAGAAATTGTCAGACAAGGCAGAGAAGCAAGATCCATGTATATACTGCCTACAAGACACATATATATATATGCCTTTAAAAAATTTTTTTTAATTTATTGATTTGAGAGAGAGATAGAGAGAGAGAGAGGAAAATAGAGAGAAGCATTGATTTGTTGTTCCATTTATCTATGCATTCATTGGTTGTTTCTTGTATGTGTCCTGACTGGGGATCGAACCCACAACCTTGGTATATTGGGACAATGTTCTAACCAGTTGAGCTACTTGGCCAAGGCAAGACACATACTTTAAATACAAAGGTACACATAGACTGAAAGTTTAAAAAAAAAAGGGAAAAGATATAAAATAAAAACACAAATCATAAGAAAGCTGGAATGATTGTGTTAATATCAGATAAAGTGGATTTTGAAACAAAGACTATAACAGACGTATTTCACAATGATAGAAGAGGCAATTCATCAGGAAGATATCACAATTTTAATGTGCATTAACCTAATCACAGAGCTTCAAATACCTGAAGAAAAATGAATAGAATTAAAGGGAGAAGTAGAGAGACTCACAATCAGAATTAGAGATTTTAATACCTCTCTCAATAATTGATACAAAAAATCAATTACTAGACAAAAAAATCAGTAAGGACAGAAGATCTGAACATTATGACCCCTTGAATTAATTGATGTTTATAAAACATTATACCCTAAAATAATAGAATAAAAATTATTTTCAAGTGCACATAGAATAATCACCAAAATAAGCCACATGCTGGGTCATAAGCATGTTTTAACAAGTTAAGAAATTTGAGAAGATTGAAATCTTACAGAATATATTCTCTGACCACTGCAGAATGAATTTAGAAATCATAACAATAAGATACCTGGGAAAATCCCAAATATTTGGAAATTAAACATACTTCTAAGAAAAAAAAAACCCATGGTATACTTAAATAAGTTGAAAACTTATGCCCACACACGCACACACACGCACTGCACCCAAATGTTTAAAGCCATTTGATTCATACTTGCCAAACCCCGGAAGCATCCAAGATGTCCTTCAGTAGGTGACTGGATAAACCCTGGCACATTTATGCAATGGAATATTAATCAGTGATAAAAAGAAACAAGCTATCAAGCCATGAAAAGACATGGAGAAACCTTAGAAGCATTGCTAAGTGGAAAAAAACAATCTGAAAAGGCTACATACTGTATGATTTCAACTATGCGACATTCCAGAAAAGGTGAAACTATGGAGACAATATGAAGACCAGTGGTTACCAGGGGTAGGGGGGAGGGAGGGATGAGTAGGCGGACCACAGCGGATTTTTAGGGCGCTGAATCTATTCTGTATGACACTAATGGTGAATACATAACATTATACATTTGTCAAAACCCACGGAACTGTGAGACACAAAGTGAAATCTAATGTAAACTATGGATTTTAGTTAACAATAACGTGCCATCATTGGCTCATCGATTGTAACGAATGTACTACCCTAATACAGATGTAAATAAGGAAAACTATGTTGGGGGAGAGACAGTATATGGGAACTCTTTGTATTTTCCCATCAATTCTTTTTCAGGAAACCTAAAACTGCTCTAAAAAAAAGTATTTTTTTAAAAACCTGCAATCAAAGACTGTATAAGTGACCTGGTGCCCAATAAGCTGACCATGTACCTGACTTCCGACTTTGTCTTCCCATAATATCTTTAATAGAGACTTCTCTGCCCTTAGCGACTTTCTTTCTCAATCAGGGAGGAAGGGGGATGGGAGAGGAGGCTGAATATGAGATGAAGGATGTAATCACGGGAATATCAGGCAAAACCAGTTGTTCTGAAACCTGGTTCACCTTCTCACTCACTCAAGCATTCATTCCACAATCTTTGAGCTTCTTCTCCAAATTCTGCGCTGGGCACTGAAGATGTAATTGTCAACAAGCCACAGTCCTTTCCCACAAGGCATGCACAATCCCGTGGGAGAGAATGACAAACAGGCAGAAACAGTTCATTGTACTCAGTGTAAATTCAGGGGTCCGTGGGAGCACAGGGGAGGAGTATCTAACCAGCCTAGGTTTGGTCAAGTGAGACTTCCTGGAAGTCATGCCTCAAAATTATGAGCAGCAGTTAAAGGCAATAGGAACACCTCCTGGGCTTGGTCAGAGGTCTGAAAGCAAAAAAGAATATGAGCCCGTTGGCCAACGACAAACAGGTCACTATGGAGTGTGGGGGAGGGGGCGGGTATGGGGAATGGAGGATAGAGGTGAGAAAAAGACTGGTGGGAGAGATGGGGACCTGTCACACCTGAGCCATTGACCCTCCCTGAAGCAGCTTGGCCAGACCTGGCAATGCCTGCTCCCCGGAGTCTCTGCCTAAGGCGGATGACGCGTCCTAGGGAGACGCATCAAGTCCCTTGGACACATTTGGTAGAAGGAGCGATCCTGTAATTACCTTTGTGATAATTAGAGGAACTTCCATTGTCTCTTTCAACAAACATTGCACAAGCTGTGGCCCTCTCATCTGTGGGGCTGGGGGCAGCCAATGCCTTCATCTCCTGCCAAGCACACCTGACTCACCCGCTGAGGCCCAGAGGTGCCATAGGTACACCTGAGACTGCTGCAGCTTGGAGCTCAGTGTCGCTAGCAGAGGGACTGAAAGTCTCTCTGAGTGTCCCAGGCTCGGCAGCCTCCAGTCAAACCACAGGCTTCAGATTTGTTTCAGCCTGGACTTCTGGGGGGACTTCGGAAGCCTGCGGAGATCCTGACCAAGACCTGGAGGTGCTTTCTACGTGTGGGCAACCTTAGCCTGAGATGCTCAAGTCACCAGTCTCTGGGCTCACACTCTGTCTTCCTGTGACCATGGACATGGACTTCTGTGGCCTGGACACCCTCCCACCCCTGCCAAATGCTGTTTGGCTTCTTATATGGTGTACATTCATATGTTTTCCCAAGAGACGCTTGGAGAGCCTATGGTTTAGATGAAGAGGAAACCCTTCTCTCATTTCAGACCCCAAATCTTCACTCAGACCCCTTCTCCCTTCTTTCTTCCACCAGATCTTTCTCAGTGCAAAGAGTAAGTGGTTCCTTTTCTCCTGGGAAGGTCTTGACTTTCCTCATTATCTCCTGTCCCATCCACCTAAATACCAACTTTTCACTTGGCTTTGCCTTCTGTGACTCACTGGAACTAAAGCCCAAGTGAATTGCCCAGGGGCTCAGTGTGTCTTTTTCATTATCGACCTGTCTGGTCTGTTTTGTTCTTAGCTCTCCAGAGAAGGAGCTTCAGCACCTCCCAAAGCCACTTGGTGCCAATAGCTTTTGGCTTTTCCCATGGGGTCCGAAGACTCATTTGAGACTCAGAATGACTATGTGTCATGTTCAAAGGTGCAGCTGGAATTCTGTAAAAATACCTGGCAAGGTTGTAAGAGCTTACTTAATGTCCAGAATTTAGGCTCTTTGCCTTCCTGTGTCCCCATGATATCCCCACCTCCAGAGCCATTTATGGCTAGGTAGGTTTTTGCAGACTGGTATCTTTCTGTGAATGGTCAGGGGAGGGTCTCTGGTGCCCTGGTAGTTTCCTGGGGCCCTGCCTCAACCTTCTCTGGGGACTCTGATCTTGTCAGCTCACTCTTTTCCAGGGGTCTCTGGTGGAGCTTCAGGAAACACGTTGAACCTGACTGGTCCTGGCACCTGGCATTGGGGGAGGAAGGAGAGATTGCTTCTGAAGGAAAAGTGTACTTGGCTTTCTCACTAAAGGATTCCCTGAGGGGAACAGGCAAGTGGCAGATGTATGGGCAATGGCCAGCTGATCCATTTGGAGATAGATTCAGGGTGCGGTGTTCCCCGTGAGCCTGGGCAGGCCCTGGGAAACTGGAGCAGAGCTAGATTCCAGCCTGAAATTGGACAAGCTGGGGAGGAGGTTGAGTATGCTAGTTTCAGGGATGCGACCTCTGCTCCATGTGGAGCCTGGGGGTCCAGGGGGGCTAGTTCGTCTGTTGCCCAAGAGTGCTTCTAAAACCTGGAGCTGCATTGATCATTTTCATTCATGAACATAGTAACTGGCTAGGCGCTTCAAAGTCTGTCCTCAATGCACCTCTTTAGTCTCTTCTCTCAACACCGCCCAGCACAAATCATCCGTTCCATTCCTGGATTCCAGCTCACTCTGAACCTTCAAGTCTTTGGGCCTTGCCTCATGCCATTCTCTCTTCCTAGAATGCCTTCTCTCCTGGTGAGCCTCCGCCTCATGCATTCCAGGAGAAGCATTCCCCAATGCCCTTCATCCCTTCCCCTGTCTCCCCCTAAGCCCCAGGCTCACTCTGTTGGTCTCTGGTCTAGCTCTCGTACATTTACTCCTGTGCCTACCTCCAGTACTCCAGATGGATGGTTTCCTTGAGGTTTTTGCTCTTGCGTGGCCAGCTACTTCTCATCCTTCAGGTGTCAGCTCAAATGTCACCTCCACAGTGGGAGGCTTTCCTTGACCACCTGATCAAAAGTAGCCCTCACCCCTACACATCCTCTGTCCCTTACGCTGTTACCATATTCATGAAACTTAGCAGCGTCTGAAACTATCTTCATTTATTTTATTTGTCGGCTTAGACTATGTCTCCTCCTCTAGATTGTAAGCTCTCCAAGGGCAGGGAGACAGCAGAATGAGTTGATAATTGACACCAATCTGTTGATTGATTAAATGAAGGCAAGTATGGGGTATTTGACTTGGCTCCCCTTGCACGACTTGGCGCAGAGCCTGGGAGCAGTAAGTTTGGTTGCTTTGAATATTCGCTAGCATGATTGGAACCAAGGAACAAACAAGGGGCTGCTGCCTTCTGCTTGAGGACTGACAGGTTGACAGACAGTTAGGGACCCGTGGCCAGCTGGCTGTTGATTGACGTCTGACAGCTGAGTGGCAGCCAACGCACGCTCGACGGGGCTCCTGATTGGCTGGCTGCTGAAGCCCCTCGAAAAGGGGAAGGCAAGGGGGGCTGAGGCGATGGCTCCGCGTGGAGAGGGGGCGGCACCAGGCGGCAGAAGGCGGCCCAACTCCCAGAAGCTGTGCGAGCAACAGTCGTCTCGAACCGAAGAACCGATGTCTCCGCGCATGGGCCCGGCGCGAGGGGCGGGGCGCGTGCGTCACGTGAGCGTGTTTTGGGCACGTGACACGCGCGGGGCCAAGGCAGGCCCCCGCCCCCTCCTCTCCTTCCCTCCGCGGATGTAAGCCCAGCGGCCTCGCCTCACCGCCTAGCGCCCCCCTCTGCCGCCGCCGCTGCCGTCACCTCCGCCCGCCGGCCATGTCCCCCGGCCGCCGCCGCCGCCGCCGCCCGAGCACGGCGCTCCCGCGGCCCTGCGCGCATTGAGCGCGGGGCCCACTTGCCGTCCGCCCGCCCCGGGGCCCCCTTGTTCTCAGCGCCGCCGCCGCCGCCATGTTGGGTTTAGAGCCGCAGCGGAGCCGCCGCCGCCGCCGCCGGTGAAGGAGGCCGAGAGCGGAGCCCGCCCCGCCCCGGGGCCCAAGGAGCGGGACCGCCTCGGAGCCCGGCCTCTCCCTGCCTGCCGCCTTCCCGGCCCGCCCGCCGTGCGAGCGAGGGAGCGAGCGCCGGGCGGCGGCCGCGCCTTCCGCTCGCGGCCCGAGCGAGCCCGGTGCCCGTTCGTTCCCCTGCCGCCGGGCCGGGCCAGAGCCTGCAGCGGAGCCCTTGAGAGTCAGCGCCATGGCGGAGCAGACCTATTCGTGGTGAGTGCCGGGCTTCGGAAGGCAGGGGCGCGGCGAGGGTGGGGGTCGGGGCGCCGGTGCGGCCGGCCCGGGGGGAAGAGGCGGAGGAACAGGTGCGTGTTTGGGGGGGCCAGCATGTTGGGGTGCACGCCCCCCTCGTTCCCACCAGAGGGGGCGGCGGGTGCTCGGGGTAGGCGGCGCGGCTGGGGACCCGGCGTCCGAGAAGGCGGATGGAGGAGGAGGCGGCGGCCGCGGCGGATGTCATCTGGTCTTGGGCGGAGCAGGTGATGGAGAAGGGGAGCATGACCCCAGGAGTGGGAAGCCCCCGGATGGGAAGTTGAATCCCATGAGCACCCCGGAACTGACTTGAGCGGGCGGCTTCTGGGCAGGAGGAATGGAAAGGGTGGAGAGAAGTGGGCCCTGGCAAAGGTGGGCCACTGGACTGAGAGAAAAGAACAGGTGATAAGAGGCCGAACTTGGAAGTTGTGAGCAAGGAGTCGTCGTCTCACCTGGGGTGCTGCTTAGAGCTGGGATGGAGAGTGAAGGAAGAGAGAGCTTTTCGGGAACCATGGAGGGAGTCTCTGGTGCAGAGATCGGAAAGGGAACCCTTTGGATAACCAACTTAACGGAAGGAAAGTCGGCGACAGGGAGGCATGGGCAGAATCTTTGTAAGGGTTTTTACTCTGTTCCTTAGACTTCAGAGTGGCGTGGCGCCCTGGGTCAGGTATGGAGATGGAGGATCTGCAAGTTATGTCTATTTTTATGGTACTTTTACAGTTGTTAAGTAACTTGTTAAGGACTGAGAAGGGTACTGTCTACAACAATTTACGAAGTGAGAACATGCTTATCCTGAGAAGGGAGTGCCAGTCAAGGTCGGGAAAGGGAGATAGGAGGCATCCGATTAGCATGCAGAGGTGAAATATTTGCAGGAGGGCTTAAGAGAGTGGTGACAGTATCCATGAAGACTGAAAATTGGAGAATACGGAACGAAGAAAAGGGATGATGGTAAATGTGGTAGACTGTGCAAAGGGGGTTTTCTCTTTGAAGCAGATGTGGCTTGGGACAAAACTTGGGACTTTCCTTTTTTAAGGACGAGCATGATAGAGGGAGAACAACATGGCGTTTGGAGATCCGATTCACCACTAACTTGCTTTGTAACTAGACAAGATAGTAAGTTCTCCATTTCTTTTTCGTTATGGATAAATACATTTTTTATAGGCTGGTAAGGATTAAATGGGTAACTACAAAGCACATGACAAACTGAAGTGCTGTATTTTACTGTATTATAATCATTTTAGGGAAACAGCAAAGAAGTGGGTCATATCTGAAAATAAAGACTGTTTGAGTTAGAAGGTTTTAATTGAGTGAATGCTTTGTGCTCGTTGGGGTTAATGAGTCAAGAACTCGCGTCTACACATAGGGAAAGATTGGTGGTTGAAGGTAGTAATTGAAAAGTGAACTTCAGTGATGTGTATACGATGTCAAGAAGGTAAACTGAGAGATTTAAAGAAAGTAATGCCAAAGAAGAATTAAAATCTTGGTGAACAGTTGTGACTATGTTTTTTTTTTTTAATGTGTAAACTAATTTGATAGTTTTCAGCAGCAGTGAGCTGTCTCTCAGTAGCAGGTGATATTGAACACAAGATTGCAATTCGAGCTTTTTTATGGACTAAGAAACCAAGGTAAAGGTGCTCTTGTCTTGTCTTGTGGTAACTATCTCATCTTGCCCCAGCTGAGAGTCATGCAGCCCTTCTGCTTTTACTGTGCTGTACAGAGGCCTTGAATGGTTGAAAGAGTAAACACAGTGGTCAAGAAATAGGGAGAATGAGTGTTTTACTAGGTAGGTTGGCCACACACTACCTCTGTATGATATTGGACAGCTCTCCTATTTGGTTGTGTGTAGGGGTATATTTTGTGAAGTTTGACAGCTTACAAGAACTATCGTACTAAAATACTTCCATCAGTCTCAGCTCCCTTTATTTGCTTCACAGGCAAAGCTCCTTGAAATCATAATGCTTAGTCCTTCACATGTAGCTTTAGCATGTTTGGAGATGAAAGCTCTTACATCATCTTGAGAGGGCGGTGTGGTCAGACACATAGAAGAATCAACCAATGAATGCATAAATAAGTGGAACAACAAATTGATGTTTCCCTCTCTCTCCTTTCTCCCTTCTCCAAAATCAGTAAATAAAAATGAAAAAAAATTTGGTTGTGAATTAATAATTGTTGAATGTCAGTGATGAGTACATGTAGGTTCATGATTTTATTCTGTATACTTTTACAGGTTTAAACTTTTTATTTTTAAAAAAGCACCTATATATAAATTCATGTTGCTTTCTGGTTTCTTGTGGTTGGTCTCTTTCTAGCAAATTGTGCCAAAATCCTGTTACCCAAGGGTCCTGCTTAAATTCCACCAGCTGTTTTCTGATCACCCCAACAGAAAGTGATCTCTTTATTTTTAATACCTGTAGTTCTGTCTGCATCACTCTTCCCTTTTCACCTTTGAGTACCTAGTCTCCTCACTAGTTTGTAAACTCCAGGATGGTAAGGATGTAACTACATTAATCTTAACCCTCTCATAGTACCTATCATATTGTCTTGCCCATAGCTCTTGCTTAGTACATACTGAGTAATTGAGTATGATAGTAGATTTTTAGGGTGGGTCATCCTTTGTTGAAGGAATAATTAAGCATAAGGGAAGCTACAGATAGATATTTATAATCCATATACTTATAAAAGAGAGCTTTTGGTAACTTAGTTTTCTGGTGTCCCAGTGCTGTAAGGTTGAGGAATGCCATCCCTTAATAAAGTTTTAAATAAAAGCTATCGACAGAGGAAATTAAAATAATTGGTAGCAAACACCACAATCTTTATTATGATTTAACTACAAGATTCTGCTTATTTTATTTTATTTTTTTAAGATTTATTTTTAGAGAGAAGGAAAGGGAGAAAGGGAGAGAAACATCAGTCAGTTGCCTCTTGCATGCCTCCAACTGGGGACCTGGCCCATAACCCAGTCTCGTGCCTCGACTGGGAATCGAACCAGCCATCTTTGGGGTTCACAGGCTGGCGCCCAATCACTGAGCCACACCAGGCAAGCCTGCTTGTATTCTTTGTACTCTTAAATACTGAAGAAATGTGAGAAGGCATGTGAAAACAAATTGAAGGTGCAAAGTAGACGTTTATTAATTTGCCAAAAAAAACACCTTGTTCAGTATATATTTACGAGCAGTTGTTTCAGCGTAACTTCTGTGAGAAACAGGAACTTGTCTCTTGTTGGGGTCAGTGCAGTACTTGTCTATAACTGCACTAGAACCTTGTTAAAAATTACTTATTTTAGACTTAACGTTGGTTTAGGAGGAAAAGGAAGTTAGTGTATGTGAACATCATACGAATGAATTTTGTTACCAAAGTAGTGTAGTGATTTAGAGTGTTTTTTATGTGGTAGGGCTTTGCAAGCATTGTAAGGAAACTGAGGCTCAGAGAGTTTAAGTAATTTACCCAAGGTGCAAAGAGGTTCAAAGTCAAGGCTATGACATCAGACTCTGACATTGAATCTGTCTCTTCCATTTTCACAGTCAGCACTCTCCCCTCTTTTGCTTGAGTTCCCTATTGTCCTTATCACCAGTTCCCTCCATTCTCCACACAATGGCTGTTCTCTTCAGTGGCCTTCTGACAACCCTGGTCAGATCATATCAGTTCTTTGCTTAAAGCTCTAAAGTGGCCTTTGGCTACAATTGGAATAAAATCCAAACTCCGTAGTAAGGCTGTTCATGATGTGATCCTCTGTGTGTCTGAGGGGATGAGAGACAGTAATCAAACTAAAAGTTACACAAAAATAAGATTCTTCCTGTTTTAGTACTCTTTCCAGTGACTGAGAATGCTTGCCCCTGGGCTGCCTACCTGTCTTATGATCTAATCTAAGGATTGCATTGTATGGCAGTGATATATTGCGATAATGGAAACTATCCTGTCAGATATTTGCAAATAGCACTAAACCTGAAAATAAAAATAATATAGACCTCTAGAACTAATGGAAGTATCTTCTATTTCAGATTGTTGTTGTATGTCATTGCACTGTGTCTATTGTAATCATATCTGATTGTGTAATCACTGCATCTGATGCAAAGTTTCAGAGAAAAACTAGTGGAAAAATGTGTATCTAGCAAATCATAGACTTTAGATTTGCTCATTATTTTTAAAACTTGTTTGCCTATAGTTAAAGTGCTATGATAATGTTTTGGCGATGTGTGATTCAAGCTAAAATTAGCCAAAGCTAAGAGCATGAATTTGCATTGAAATAATTTTCCTCAGTGTTTCTTAAAAAGCCTTTGGGTGAAAAAATGTTGGTTTGTAACAATATCAGTCTATAATTCATCAAGTAGTACTAGGAATTAAGATGCCCAATGTTCATGCATTTTTCAAAAATAGATTTTTATGTGATCATTTATTTTAGAGATAACAAATGCCACTGAATTGTGAGGTGTTATGTACTGTATAATTGCATTTTACTTCAACGTTAATAACTTACTTAGTTTTATCATTTTTATCTGTTTCATCAAACTGTCTCATAAAAAATCAGGGGATGCCCTGAGAAGAGTGTGTAACCAAATGCTGTTTTATTGTAGTTGGGTACATTTGGCATCTGAAACATCATGTGATTGATATTCCTGGCAATAGAGCCATAAGGATAATTTGATATTTTAAACTCTGTAGTATATTTTCTGAAGTTTAATGGTCCCTTCTTAGGAATTAAAGGAAAATAATAGTTTTATTGGTTGTGTGTATAAATCAAGAAACATTTGCAACTTTGAGTTGTTGTAGCATATTTTCTAATCTTCACTTAAAAGTTAGAGGCAGAGTGCTCCTCTTCTGGAATTTTAATCTCTTAGGTGTCTAGAGGGGCTCCCGGTGACCAAATTCAATTTTACAGGAAAAAGCTACAGGTAGTCCTTGAGATCCTTGCAATGAATTGTTACCCCTCAGATTTTGTTAATAGGTCTAAGACCACAGCTTAAAGTGAAACAGACCCACTATTTGTTGTGGTAAGAACAGACTGAGTTGCTGTGAAAAAGTTAGGTTTGAAAATATTTTTAAGATATTAGACTAATGAATATGCATTAGCCTAATAGAGACCTAGTAGAAAATACCATTTCTTGGTTTGTGGGTTTCATCCTAATCTGGTAGGAAAATCTGATAATCTATGTTTTGGAGTCCTAGTGTTCATAGTGAAGAACCACTAAAGGATTTTTTAAAAGTGCATTATCCCTGGCTGGTGTGGCTCAGTGGATTGAGTTGCCGGCCTGTGAACCAAAGGATTGCCGGTTCGATTCCCAGTCAGGGCACATGCCTGGGTTGCGGGTCAGGTCCCCAGTTGGGGGTGTGTGAGAGGCAACCACACATTGATGTTTCTCTCCCTCTCTTTTTCCCTTCCTTCCCCCCTCTCTAAAAATAAATAAATAAATGCTTGGGGGAAAAAGTGCATCGAAGTAAAGGTGTGCTCTAGTAGTTTATACACTTGTGAATTCTATGGAATACAGGTTATTACTCAAAAAAGTATTCAATTTTGTCACTGCTGCTCATTACATTTTTATTTGAAATACTAAGATACGAGAATCTGATTCTGTTCTGGTTTCTTGGAATCAGGATATCCTTAGTTTGAGGGTGATTATCATCTCTGACTGTGACCTAGTCTTGTCTTATCCCAGTGTCGTATTTTGTATGGTGGTTATGCCTGCCTGTCCTACTCCACAGGGTTGTTGTGAGGGTTCAGTGGATAATATATGGAAAACGCTTTGTAATTTTCTAAGTACCATATAAAAGCAAGTTATTTGTTCTCTACATTGTTGGATGTAGATCGGTTCTAGCTAGAGTGCCTCACTAAGGCGGTGATTTTTGTTGTTTCACAATTTAACCAGCACTTAAACTTTGACATGTCCATTCTAGTGAGAATTCTATTAACATGTTCAAATAATACCATATGAGAAGAAATAGAAATAATCTTGCCAATTGTCATTGAGTTATAGTGTTGTCTGTGAAATGTAATAAAGCTATCTCCTTTTAGTCTTAAGTTTCATTGTCCATTACCACCTTCCGTAAAACAAAAAATACTGTTAATTGAATAAAGACTAATTTTTTTGTAAGATACTTTTGTTTTGATGTTTTGAAGGCAATTTCCCTAAGAATTTACCCAAATGAGGAAAGAGCAGTGTTGTGCATAATCCTAGTTTTCTCCTGGTTTCCTTTGGAATGCACAGGAAATTTTTCCACCTTAGGAGGTTTAAGGAGGGCCTGTTAGCAGTTTCTTATCTGTTTTCTTACTCGACACCAAGGCTGCCAGGCACACCCACTTCCCTTTATCTGAGGGCTTCAGGCTTGGGCTCCACTTTCGATCTGACTAGGATATAGGTAGCAAAGTACCTCGTTATATGGATATTTTGACCTAAGTACAGTGCTTAACTTTGTATTGTTTCCTTGTCTTAATTTTTGCCCAGAGTTGTCTAGCTTGACCTCCCCAGTTTGACTAAATATACTTTGACTGTATGCTTTGACTTTATAAACTTCTAGAAATTTACATCCATTTCTCAAAAATGCTTGCAGAAGACTACTGTTAGAAGTAAGAGTTAGTTTTAGAGAATGAATTCTCTTATCTATGCCATTGATTGTTGCAAGCACTGATATCTTAAAAGTATTGAGATCTAATACCTTAAAATATTTCAAATGTAACTTTTTCATAAGCGCTCAATCTAGTCTTATTAAGATATGCCATGTGGGGCCACAGCTAGTCTAGCTAGAGGTAGTAAAGATTCGAGATAAGGTCATTTAACCAAGAGGAGTGTGTAGAGAGGAGGGAATGGAAGGCCAGAAGCTGGGCTTAGGGAAAAAGCAATTGAAAAATGGGAGGAAGAAGAGTCAAAGGAAGCTCCATCAGAGGAGGGATAATTAGGAAAGTGCAATGGTGATGAAAGAAAAGACACAGAGAATTTTTAGGGGCAGGAATGTAAAAAGCTGCAGGGTTCAAAGGAAAGAAGAAAACAGGCTATCGAATTTACAAAGGAAGTCATTACTGAAAGTGCACTAATAAAGATCAGAATTGTGAGGGTGAAAGCCAAATTAGGGTTGGGTAATGAAGAAATCAAGGCGTCCTTTCCTGTTGTCCTTGCCATCTGTTTGAGAAGTAAGGTGTGAAAGACAAGGAAAGAGGATGGGTGATGTAGACAACAGGGTCATAAGGGTCCTTTGTTTTCTTTCCTAATGAGGGAATTTCCTAATGAGGGACTTTCCTAATGAGGGAAGCCAGACAGAAGGAGAAATTGATCTTGGAAAGAGATTTTTTGTTTAGCTGTAGTTTAATTTTAGAGATTATTACTTTTTAAATTATTTTTTTTTAAATCATAGATTTGTCGTGAGTTGTGAAGAGAACTTAATGGGGAATGACTGCTTGATGTGTACGTTTAGTCTGCTTCTTTGGTCTTTACATTGTCACTAGTTCAAATTGTATTGCATTTGGATAGTCTAGGGTTTTTTAAAATTGCCTACAGTATAACATCCAACCGCTTCAGTCTGACTTTCAAAACAGTCTGGCCTTGTAACCTTAGTTCCCTAGATTTTCTGTAAAATACTTATTTTAGCCAAACTTGATTACTCACTGTTTCCCTTTTTGTTTAAGCTGACTCATATACCTGGTTAGCCATTCCTCAAAGTCTCTTCGTTGTGTTAAGTCTTACCTATCTTCCGAGATTACCTTTTGTAACAGCATTCTGATTGGCCCATGGGACATACTCTTCTGATAGTTCTTTATCTAATCCTGTCATATGGCAGCAGTTAAGATGTTCTGATTTTGTATTGAATGTATTTATGTAGCTGTCTTCCCACCATTAACTCTGTAAGGATAGGATCAAAGTCATTAATTTCACGGTGCAAGGACCTACATGTAATAGATGCTCAGATTTTTTTTTTAAAAGAGTGAATATTTTAGATGTGAAATTTGCCAGGTGTCGGATTTTGGAATAGATTATCTCCCTAAAAATATGCCAGAGCACATAGAGTAGAGAATATTTATCTAACATTTCTTTTTCCTTTGAAGGAAATATGAAGTAAAATTGTTTCTGTTAAGTTGGGTCAAGTGTTCTGGCCCGATTTACCTAACATTGGCTCAGCCTGTAACTGAATGCCTACGGGCACCATTCACAAAGGACTTTAGGCCCTGTAGAGTAGTCTTCATTCATCACCAGCCTCCTCCAACTTGACCATAGTCTGACTGATACCAATTTACTTATATTTTATCTCCCGAACAGGCACTTATTAAATGTGTGACATATCATTTTTTAAGTGAATAAGCTCTGCCTCCTTTTCTTTCTTTCTTTCTTTTTTTTAATTAGCAAAAACAGTTTTGGGGGAAAACTAACATACTCAAATGAAAATATTTTGTGGGAAACTTTATGGCATGAGCTGTAAACTATATGGAAATTAGTTTTTGAGCAATTAACGTTTTCTCGTTATTTCAGAAATTCATATTCTTTGTATTTAAGCTTTTGTTTATAAAACTAAATTTTTTAAAAACAAACTTATTTTGCTTTCATATTTTTCCTATTTCTAAAAGACTTATCTTCTTAACTTATTTATTGTCTGTCTTAGTAATTATTATTAAAAAATGGGCAACTAAAAAAGTTCTTGGCCTAGCGTGTGCTTGTTTGTTTGTTTGTTTGTTTACTTATTATATCCTCATCCGAGGACATGCTTTGATTTTAGAGAGAGGGAAGGGATGGTGGGGAAGGGGAGAAGAGAGACAGACAGACATCAATGTGAGAAAGAAACATCGAGATTTGTTTCCTCTCCTGCGTGCTCCAGGCCCTGACTGGGGATCAAACCTGCAAACTTTTGGTGCTTGGGATGACACTTCAACCAACCTTCCCACCCAACCAGGGCTCTAATTTTTTTATTTATATATTTGACCACTACAGGTATATTTAATAAAAGTTCAATGTAAAAATGTACACAATTCAATTTTTATATTGTAGTGAAACAGGTGCTATGGGGAGGGGACATGTGGAAGCAGTTGATCTCTCTGGTGAACACAGCCATTCTTTATACTGGTTCCAGTGCTTCTAACATGATGAATCTGTTTACTCGTATTACCACCATTCCAATATTCTCTTGCCCACTAGTTGCCATCTCCACACATTCATCTGTTGCAAGATCCATAAAGGGATCAAATCCCCAGAACATTCCTTGGACATGTCTGCCACCATTTCAATGTAATTTCAATGGTAGCTGCTGCTTTTTTTAAGTCCTCATCCAAGGTTATGTTTTTAGAGGAAGAGGGGGAGAGAGAGAAACACTGATCAGTTGCGTCCCATAAGTGGGCTGACCAGGGATTGACCCTGCAACCTAGGTATGTGCCCTGACCAGGAATCAGATGTGCTGGATGATGCTCCAACCAAGCCCCTTGGCCAGGGCTCAAGGATAACTTCTTGTCCATAAATTTTTTTAACTTGGGCAGGTGAGCTTTGCTTATGGTATCTACTCTGTAAGCTCAAAGGTACCTACCTCCAAACAGAATTTGTGGCCTCTCTTATTCTCCCACAGGAGATCCATAATGTTTTATATTTTAAAATAGCTTTTTTTTAGATATAGGTCACATACACAATTCACTCATTTAAAGTGTACAATCCATTAGGGTTTTTAGTACATTCACAGAGTTTTGCAACATCACCACAATCAATTTTAGAACATTTTTTTCATCCCCAAAGAAATTTTATACCCATTAGGAAATAATTACTCCCTTTCCCCCTTTACTCCAACCCCTGGAAACCAGTAACGTACTTTTGGGTTCTTTGCCTATTTCATATAATGGAATAACAATATATGGTCTTTTGACTTCTTTCATTTAGGTTAATGTCTTCAAGCTTCATCCATATTGGAGCATGTATTAGTGCTTCATTCCTTTTTATTGCTGAAAAATATTCCACTGCATGGATGGAGCACATTGCATATTTTGCATTCACCAAACATTGATGGATGGATGTTTGGGTGGTTTTTATTTTTTAGCTGTTATGATTAATGCTTTTGTTAACATACATGTACATGTTTTTGTGCAGATGTGTGTTTTCATTTCTCTTGGAGTGGAATTGCTGACTCATAGGATTTCTTCTTGTCTAACGTTTTGAAGAACTGCCATACTGGTTGCCAAAACAGCTGTACCATTTTATATTCCCACCAGCTTTTTGGTTATGGGACACTTCTCCAACCAGCTGAGCCTTGTGAGTCAGGGCAAGGCTACTCTTGATTTCTTTTACATGTTGGAATCATTAGGAAGAAGTCAGCCTCAGATAATTGTTAAACTAGTTCCTTCCCTTTGGCTAAGTAAATGACCAAATTACTCTGGCAACTTGCTGCATTATTTTTAGTCCTGGGACTGTGACTGGTTTAAAGACTGAAGTTTTTGTTTGTTTTTGTGGGTGTTGTGGGCAGGGGAGGAAGTCCTCCCTATCTCTTCTTCGCCAAGAAGGTAATCACTAGTGCAGTTAGTTGTAAAACGTGACCTTTTCTGGGATAGCATTGTTTAATAGAAATAGAATATAAGGCACACATGTAACTTAAAGCTTTCTAGTAGCCATATTAAAAAGTAAAAGAAACATGAAATTAATTTTAATAAAGTTTACTTAGCCCACTATATCAAAAATATTTATCATGTTATTGATTGTAATCAATACAAAAATTGTTAACAGTCTTTTACAATTTTTTTTAAGTGTTGCTTTTTAAAAATTTATTGATTTTAAGGAGAGAAATATGGGGGGAGAAGCATCAATTTGTTACACTTGTTTATGTGTTCATAAATTTTTTGATCGATTCTTTCATATGCCCTCCCTGGGGATTGAACAGCCTTGGCACATCAGGACAGTGCTCTAACCAACTGAGCTACCCAGCCAGGGCTACATTATTTTTTAAGTACAATGTCTTCTCAGTTTAGACTAGCCACATTTGAAGAGCTCAGTAGCCACATGTAACTAGCAGCTTATGACCATATTGAATAACACTGTCCTGGAGGTCTAAGACCTTCTGTTCACATGTATGTATGATCTGTTTAGTAAAAACAGTCAAGTGCTTGATAAACCTGTATTACTGTTCTTTAATTTTATGTTGTTACTTTTTTATTTTTTAACGTAGAAGAGGGTCTTTAGAGGGGATCAGAGAAGCAGGCTCCTTATAGCTTAGATTTATTGGTTGTGAGTAGAGGTTAGCAGGAGAAAGAAAAACAATGGCCTTATTACCAGGTTCTTTTTTTAAAAAAATTAGTTTATTTATTTATTTTTAGAGAGAGGGGGAAGGGAAGGAGAAATAGAGGGAGAGAAATATTAATGTGTGGTTGCCTGTCATGTGCTCCCTCACTGGAGACCTAGGCCACAACCCAGGCACATGCCCTGACTGGGAATCAAACCGGTGACCCTTTGGTTTGCAGGCCGGCACTCAATCCACTGAGCCACACCAACCAGGGCTCATTACCAGGTTCTATAGCTCTTAGCAAATGAAAGAAATCTGTTGGAACTGCTATTGTTTGGTCCTTAATTCTAATTGTTGTGGATCTTCAGGGTCAGTTTTGGCCTGTACTTTGTTACATGCTACTTGTACTGTTTAACTACATAGCTTACTTAGACAGAATAAGATTGTAGATTTGATTTCTCTAATGAATGATTGAATGACTTTATGCCTGTTGGGGCTTCACTGTAATAACAGGATCCTGTCTCTTCCAGGACTTTACAGTGTTGTTAGAGACTGCTGGCATTTCCTGTGTCAGATGCCAGCAAATGTAATTAAGACAACTTCAAGAGGAAGGAGATGTCAGTGGGCCATTATATAGACTGTCCCAGTCGGTCATTTGATTTTTTATTTTAAAGATTTTTATTTATTTATTTTTAGAGAGTAGGGAAGGGAGGGAGAAATAGAGGAAGAGAAACATCAATGCATGAGAGATAAATTGATCAGTTGTCTTCCGCATGCCTCTCTCTGGGACCTGGCCTGCAACCCAGCTCTGTGCTCTAACTGGGAATTGAACTGGCGACCTTTTAGTTCGCAGGACAGTGCTCAACTCACTGAGCCACACCAGCCAGGGCTAGAGGGACTGAATTTGGTCAGAAGTGCCTTAATATTTGAGTACCTTTACCCACAGCTTACATTTTCTAATTTGTCTCAGTCCCCACCATTTTCTGTTGCTGTAGAGTGAACTTCCACATCACCAGTTTTTATTATTTACCTAGCTCCTGAAGGGAATTGAATTGAATAGAACCTCTTGGTGTCTGTGATCATTTCTGGGTCATTGCTTCAAGGATGGGTTAGGGATCATGAGAAAACTGACCAGTATCCTAGTGACACTGGATATGGGGACCTGCGTATTTAGATATAAATATTTTCACTAGGTTTGATCATTGCATTAAGTATTACTGACTATTGGATGCCTTCACAAATGTTTTATCAGCTATTCTGGTTTTCTGACCACTGACATACAGTTATTATAAATGGAACGTTCATGTGTTTTGGATTGAGGCATCTGTAAATGGAATTCTCTGACCAAGAGAACAAGGGTCACTACTTAATTTACGTAGTATATCCTACGGCATTCATCTTTGAATTCTTGGAATTTGTGATAGCGTGGACAGAGGGTCCGTTTGCAAGTTGATTTGAATTTGCAGTCTATGTGAAATCCTTCTGTGTTGTGGCTCCTTACTGCATAATTATGGAATTAAAGAATACTGTGAGTAATACTATCCTTTGGATCAACAGCTTATTTACTGGCTATGTTGAGTTTTTGATATACATTATGATTTTGATAATTTCCAAATATTTTATGTTTTGACACTTGTTCATTAACTTCTTTTTTTTCCTTAGTTTCCATCTGTCGTACACCGGTAACTTCATTTTTGAATTGTGCTCAAAAGCCTTAACCCTACTAAGAGATATTCTGGCTTTTAGTTGTTGAGCTTGAAATGTTTTGAATTTTGGGACTTATAAAATATTAATTCAAGGGCTGTTTTACCTCTTCTCAACTGAGAGCACAGTCTGTAGTGACTAAGCTCCAAGTTGGTTGGACCAGTGGGGACAGAATTGGAAACTTTACCTCTTTTTTGGTCCTGTGAACTAAATAATTCCACTCTTCTGGTGGTAAAACCTAAGTTAGAGTTCTTCTGGTAGCAAAAACAGAAGACCTTAGCTGACGTGAAGTTTTTTATAGTACCTATTTATTACACTTAGTGCGACTCTTCACTTTGCTGCTGAAATATTTGTGTTCGATTATGGGGCACTGCCTGAGATCCTGCTGGTATGTTAAGTAATTGTAACAGTACCTACAGGCAGTGTGTTGCCTTTCTGAAAGAAAAAAAAAATCAGGATTCTGAAACATCTGTGGCCAAAAGATTATGGTACTTTAATACGTATATTATTGGTGCAATTTTGGAAAATGTAGATAAATACAAAAAGAAAAGAAAACCACCTGGAATCCCACACACTCACAGAGATCGTCATTATATTTGTTACATATCTTTCAGTTCTTTGAAAAGTACACATGTACTTGTGATTGTTGATTTTTCAAAAGATTTTATTTATTCATTTTTAGAGAGAGGGGAAGGGTGGAAGAAAGAGAGGGAGAGAAACATCAATGTGTGGTCACCTCTTGCGCGCCACCCCCCCACTGGGGACCTGGCCCGCAGCTCAGGCATGTGCCGGACTGGGAATTGAAGCAGCCACCCTTTGGTTTGCAGGCGCAGGCTGACGCTCAATCCACTGAGCTACGCCAGCTGGAGCTGATTGTTGATTTTTTCTTTTTTAATTACACAAAAATTTGTTGTTGAAAATGAGAAATCCTGAATAAGGAATAATTTTAAAATTATAATTCCGTAAAATTTAATTTATCTGGAAAATTCTTGGTAACGTTTTGTTATCCTCTTGGGAATTATAGAAACTACAGATCATCTTTTACACAAAAACAGCATTTCATGCTATGTTTTTTATTTTTGTGTGATATTTAACATCTACAGAAAATATGTTTTGTGTCTGTAAGTTATGAAGCATACTAATCAGTCACGAACCTCACTAACCAGCTAAAGAACTACAGGATTACCAACACTCTTGAGGCCTTCCTGTTTCCTCACTCCTGGGTTTCTTCATTCTGCCTCTGTCCTGCTTCCCAGGGAAACACTGGCATTATTCCCTTGCTTTTTAAAAAAACTAGGTTTACGTTTACTACATTTTTATGTCTTACTGTACAGCATATTTTTTAGTTTTGCTTTATTTTTACAAAGTTAAGTGTTAATAAAGATGATATGTATTGTCTTTTATAATTTGCTTTTTTTCAGTCCGTGTTGTTTTCCAAGATTTGTCCCAGCTGTTGCACTCATTTCTGCTGTTGTATAATGTTTCATCCTATGAATATATTTACTATAATTTATTTATACTGTTGATGGATATTTTGGTTTCCAATTTGGGGCTATTTCAAAGAGTTCTGCTGTGAACATTCTTGTACATATTGCTGGTGCTCATATTTAAGAGTTTTCCTAAGATTTTTACCTAGGGCTGGATCTATCCATCTTTTTTATTGTGAATGCTTTTGTGTCATAAGAAATACTTTTCTAGTCTGAGGTCTTAAAGGTATCCTTCGATTATTTTCCCTCTAAATAGGAATGATGGGTTAGGGTTAATACTTTGCCTTATACACATAAGTTTTTAAATTTAGAATCTAGGTTAGATGTAGAATTTAATCTAAATTAAGGTAGATTTAGATTAAAATAATGCATCTAGGATTAAGTTTTCTTTATGGGTGAATTAGGAATCTAGTTGTACCAGTCAGTGTCTTTTATTGAATTAGTCCCTTCCTTCATTGATCTCTAATGTCACCTCTGAGACTTTTTCTGGGGTGTGTGCACATGTGCAAGTAACAGTAAATGGTAAATAGTACATCGTTATCTGCCTTTTCTAGGTAATATATAGAACTACGTCAAAGTAGTAAATATTAATATAGTAAATATATTTTCATACCATTAAGTATATCACAGATCAGTATTTTAGTGTTTTTAGTAGACTGCTATATTCAACCCCTCTTTATTATATTATATTCATTCCAATTCCTCTCTAAGAAAACATAACTATCTTTCTATCCTTCTAGAGATACATGTATGAGAGCACATATTTTTTATAATCCTATATAATCCTTTATTTTTTATTCTAGTAAAATACACAAAACAAATATTTCCATTTAACCATTTTTAAATGTACAGTTCAGTGGCATTAAGTACTTTCATGTTGTCAAATAACCATCACCACCATGTTTCCAGAAGGTTTTCATTTTACACAACTAAAACTCTGTACCCATGAAATACTGTTTTTCCATTCTACCCTCCCCCATCCCCTTGCTACCATCATGCTACTCTGTCTCAATGAATTTGATTAAGTAACTCATATAAATGGTATCATACAACATTCTTTTGTGACTGGTTTATTTCACTTAGCATAATGTCTTCAAGGTTCATCCACGTTGTAGCAGGTGTCAGAATTTCCTACCTTTTGAGACTGAATAATATTGATTATACGGCTCTACCACATTTTGCTGATTTATCCACCAATGGACATGGGTTGCTTCCAAAACCTTTTGGTTATTGTGAGTCACGCAGCAACGAATATGGGTGTACAAGTATCTGTTCCAGTCCCTGTTTTCAGACCTGGATATATACCCAGAAGATTGCTAGATCATATGGTAATTCTGTGTTTAGTTTTTTGAGAAACTGTCATACCATTGTCCATAGTAGCTGCACCAATTTTACATCCCCACCAGCAGTGCACAGGGGCTCCAGTTTCTCCACATCCTCGCCAACACTTTTTTTTTTAAATAGCCATTTTCATGGGTATGAAGGTGGTATCTCATTGTGGCTTTGATTTACATTTTCCTAATGATTAGTGATGTTGAGCATCTTTTCATGTGTTTGTATGTATTTAGAGAAACCTGTTCAAGTCCTTTGCCCGTTTTTTATTCTGGTGGTTTGGTTTTACTGCTGAGTTGTAGGAGTTCTTTATACATATGTTATAGATGTCAATTCCTTGTCGGTTATATAACTTGAAATATTTTTTCCCCAGTCTGTATGTTGCCTTTTCACTTTGTTAGCAGTATCTAGTATTCTTTGGTACACATAAACTTAATTTTGATGAAGTCTCAATTTATTTTTTCTTTCATTGTCTGCACTTTTGGTGTCATATCCAAGAAACCATTGCCAAATCAAGTGTCACAGCTTTTACATTGTATTTTCTTTTAAGAGCTTCGTAGTGTTGTTTTTTTTGTTTGTTTGTTTGTTTTAAATCACAAGTTGCCAACAGCACTTTTGTCTTTTCAACATCCCATTCTGCAGCTTCCTTGGCTTTTTTGCAAGGGTGCCAACAAGCTGGGCATTGGCGCAGGCCATGAGAAGATGGGCAAATGCCTTAAAGTTCTCCTCTGTGGTGGCCCTGGCTCTCTCCTTGTAGACATTCCATGTGGGCATGACTGGTCCGGTCAGCTGGGTGCCAACTTGAGTTCTTCAGCAGAGCTGTCTCCCTTCTTGGGGGCTGAGGGTCTCCTGGGGAAGGTTGAGCTTGGAGAGGTACTCCTTCAGCCACTGCACATTGCCCTGTGGGGACTTGGTGGACTTGTTCCACCTCTGTGGATCCACCAAGATCCCAGTGGTCCTTTCTGGTGGATGCTGCAGCCCCTTCTGGTTTTGGTGTGGTAGGTACCTCCCTGCGGGGGTGTCTCACTATGGTCTGGATGGGTCTGGACACAGGCCACACTTTGGCTCGCTGGGCCTTGCTTCTGCAGATCATCCATGCCAACTGGTGAAACCACGTGGCAATGCCCCACTGTAGTCCTTGTGGAATTGGAGCTTTAGGATCATGCCATTTTGGCTAGGCACCATGGCTGCTGCCTACAGGCCTTCTCTGAAGGAGAACTACCACCAGAAAACAGCTTTATAGCTTTAACTCTTAGGTTTATGACTTCAATTTGAAGTCCATTTTTTACAATACGGTAAGCATCAACTTCATTCTTTTTTGTGATCCCTTTTTAATTGATTGATAGCGTACTATACACACTATGATTCTGTATCTTGCCTTTTTCACTTAATAATGTATCTTGACCCCACTAACTTACTCCCGTTTTCATTTTGTCCTCTGGTATTCACTTGAAAGGTGTGAGCTTTTGGGTGTGGCTACCTTAACTAGCAGTTGAATTAAAAGACAATCAAATAGGAATATTAATTCCAGGAATGAAAACTGAAAGGAAAAAAAAGGAGGGGAAAAGTAAGGTGGAGTATATGGGCATAAGTATCATCAACTTTCGCGTTCAGGATGACAAATTGCAATTTTGTTTAAAGTTTATGAGGCCCATAGTTAACAGTTGGTTTATAATGTATTCTTCAATCAATCCTCTGAAGTGTGGGTAATATTATTTCCCCCATATTACAGTGAAAAAACTGATGACTCATCCAAGATTATATAGTTAACGAGTGGCAGAGCTAGAATATGAACACAGGTATTTTTGACTCCAAAGCCAGGGCTCTTTGCCATTAATGGTTCTCTGAGAATAAAGGGAGCCTTTAATCAAGCTTGAGAAAAGCTGCATATTAAATCCCTCTCTCGGAAATTCATAGCTTGAATTAGCATATTATGAGCTCTGAGAAGTTGGGCAGTAAAAAACAAACCTGTTTAATTTTCTTTAAATGTTAAGACACTTGCTCAAGGGAAGAGTTTGCTTGGCATCTTTAACAATACCTGGAACAGTTCCCTCTTAACACTATTTTGGGAAGTGCCACTCAAGTTTGTGTTCTTGTATCAAATCTCAAGCAGCCTAACTTGGTGAGGAAAAGCAGCAGCCTATAAAATTACCCAGCAGCCTGGGCATGTAGCTTTTTGGAAGTGAGGGTCAGCTTGTACCCCAAAGTTCACTTTGAGATAATTCAAAAGGACAGTTGCTTTTCCAGAAGCGAATTGCATGTGACTACATTTACTTTGTCTGTAGGAGAAGTACATATTAAGCTGTAGAGGAACCAAAAGTTGAAATTTTCAAATCAAGGAGGATGGAAACTGATAAGCGCTACTGAGAATTCAAGTTAAATAAGAACAACAGGGACGTTGATTTTGAGAGTCACTCATGTTCCATACAAGAGCATTCTCAGTGGAGTAAATAGGAGTGGGTCAAGGAGAAAAGTGAGGAAGGAGACAGTGATTATAGACAACTCTTGAATCACACAGGGTTATATCAAGGACAGGTATTATAGGTAACTGCTCTGAGAGAGAGCAGGGCCAACAAACATATACTTTGTTCCTAATGCATATCTAAAGAAATGTCCCTGTGTAGTTTATATATGTATACCTCCCACCTGTAGACCCAGACATACAGCTGTAGAACTGTGATCCATCGCTGTGTGAATGCTAGTGAATGGAGCATAGGCACAGAGTTCCTTCATGTAGGTGCGCTCCTGGGGATGTGCTAAGTAACTCATTCTATTAGTTTGAGGCTGTAATTTAAAATATTTCAAGCTGGAAGTAGTGCAAAACTCATAGTTGAAGGTGTGTATGTTTACTGCCTCCTGCAGTTGCCAATCATTGATCAGCAGGTCTTTTTCTTCTGTATTTTAAAAAATGCTGCCCTGGCTGGTGTGGCTCAGTGGATCGAGTGCCGGCCTGCAAACCAAAGGGTCACTGGTTTGATTCCCAGTTAGGGCACATACCTGGGTTGCGGGCCAGGGTTACCAGGGGAGGCATGTGAGGGGCAGCCACACATTGATGTTTCTCTCCTCTCTCCTTTTCCCTCTCTAAAAATAAATAAATACAGTCTTTAAAAAAAAATGCCTTTGTGCTTTTCCACTATTTCTGTTTGTTAGAACTCTGTCTTCAATACTATATTTTTCTCTTTCTATTGTTTTAGAAAAATAATTTATTCAGGAATTTTTTTTTTTTTTACAGGAACATCTTAAAAACTATCAGTAAGCTTTCCTCTCCGCCCTCCATAATTCTTGGTATGTAGTATAGTGTTCTGCCACTATCTTAGGTTGAGGACAAGAGTTTCTGATATTTGTAGATGTCTTCGTGGTGCCTTGATGGCATTGTTATTTTCATCAATCAGGTAGATCCTCAGGGGACTTTTTATGGCTCTTTTCTCTCTTCTTACGCTACCTAAAAATATCACCTTTCAGTGTGTGCTTCTGACCCATCATTTCAAAAATTGAACATTTCTTTTCTTTTTACCCTCACATTTTGTAGCTATGCTTTATTTTCTATCTGTACTGCTATAGTCTACCAGAGGAGATGCAGACATTCTGTGTTTGTGATCAGAATTAATTCAGCCTGCAGATCTTTAGATTTACAATTGACGATACTAAGATAGTACTGGGGCATGATAGAAGTTTAGGACATAATAATGGTCATATTTTGCCTCAAATGCCTAATAGTACAGGTGCACATTTAAAGTGCAAGTCAGAATAGTTCTGTGATTCAAGCTATTGATTAGTAATAAAAGCAGAAGGTATATTATGTTGATGCATATTTCTCTAGGTTTAAAGAAGTTGTCATTGATAGGTAGTCGTATAGTAAGACTGACCAAAAGAAATTTCGTAATCACTGGTGTCTGACCTTTCATTTTCCTAACTCAGAAACTGAATAGATAACAAGGGGTACTTGCAAGCATAGACTGGGACTTGGCCAATTAACACAGTTTCATATTTCAGTACTTCTGATTTATACAGTCAAAATATTTATTTCTGACTCAATACTTTTTAATTATTTTGGTTCAGAGTCCCACTGGGTTTTTGTTTTCTGTTAATTTTTATTTTTTTAATTGCAGTTTACATACATATTATATTAGTTTCAGATGTACAACAAAGCGGCTAGACATTCATGTAACTTATAAAGGGATTACCTCGATAAATCTAGTACCCACCTGACAGCATACATAGTTATTACAATAGCAGTGACTATATTCCCGATGTTGTGCTTTACACCCCCATGACTATTCTGTAACTACCAATTTATACTTAATCCCATCACCTTTTCCACCCATTCCCCCAAAACCATCAAAATGTTCTCTGTATCTATGAGTCTTTCTTTTCTGCTTGTCCGTTTATTTTATTTCATAGATTGCACATATAAGTGAAATCTTATGGTATTTGTCTTTCTCTATCTGACTTATTTCACTTAGCATAATACCCTTTAGGTTCACCTGTGTTGTTGCAGATGGCAAACTTCATTCTTTTTTGTGTTTGAATAATATTCCATTGTATATATTTACCACTTCTTTATCCACTTGTCCATTGTTGGACACCTGTGTTGCTTCCACGGCTGGGCTGTTGTAAGTAATGCTGCAGTGGATATAGGGATGTGTATGTCTTTTTGATTTACTGTTTCGGGTTTCTTCAGATAAATACCCAGAAGTGGAATTGCTGGGTCCTCCTTTGTCTCTTGTTACAGCCTTGGTTTGAAAGTCTATTTTGTCTGGTATAAGTATTGCTGCCCCAGTTTTTCTTTTTTCCTCCTACAAAATATCTTTGCCCATCCCTTTTCTTTTAGTTTTTGTGTGTTTATTGATCTGAGGTGAGTCTTTTGCAGACATATGTAAGGGTCTTGTTTTGTTATTCCTTCAGACACTAAATGTCTTTTGAGTGGAGCATTTAATCTATTTGTACTAGAAGTAATTGTTGATAGAGATGTATTTATTGCCACTTGATTATTCATATTTTTTACCTTTTTTTTCCTTAAAGAAGACCCTTTAATTGTTTTTTCCCCCAATACTAGTTCTGTGGAGAACTCCTTTAGCATGTTCTTGTCCGGGAAGCTTTTAATCTATCATTCATTCTAAATGATAGCTTTGCTGGGCAGTCTTGGTTGGAGGCCCTTGCTTTTAATCACTTCGAATGTTTTGTGCCAGTCCCTTCTGGCCTGCAAAGTTTTTGTTGAGAAATCAGCTGATAGTCTTATGGGAACTCTCTTGTAGGTAACTAACTGCTTTTCTCTTGCTGCTCTTAATTTTTCTTTGTCATTAACCTTTTCATTTTAATTATGATGTGTCTTAGTGCGGGACTTTGGGTTCATCTTGTTTGGGACTCTCTGTGCTTCCTGGACTTGTTTGTCTATTTTCTTCTCCAGGTTAGGGAAATTTTCCATCATTATTTTTTCATGTAGCTTTTCAGTTGTTCTCTCTCTTCTCCTTCCAGCATCCCCATGATGCAAATGTTGGTACAATTGATATTGTTCCACAGATCCCTTAAACTATCCTCATTTTTAAATTCTCTTTTCTTTTTGCTGTTATGATTGGAATTTTTCTGCTTATCTTGCAAATTGCAGGTTTGTTCCTCTGCTTCATTTATTCTCCTGTTGATTCCCTGTAATGTATTCATTTATTTCTGACTTGTTCTTTTTTGTTTTCTATCTCCACTTTTATGTTTCCCATCTCTGTTGAAGTTCCACGAAGTTTATCTATTCTTCCCTTAAGTTCATTGAGCATCCTTATAACCAGTGTTTTGAACTCTGCATCTGGTAGATTTCTTGTCTCCATTTTTGTTTAGTTCTTTTTCTGGAGTTTTGTTCTATTCTATTATTTGAGACATGTTCCTTTATCTCCTTATTTTGGCTGCCGCCCTGTGTCTGTCTCTATGTGTCAGGTAGTGCTACTGTGTCTCCCAGCCTTGGTCAAGTGACTTCATGTAGTAGATACTCTGTAGGGCCTGGTGCTGCAACCTCCCCAGTTACCTAAGCTGGACACTTCAGTAGGTACACACTTACCTCCCTTGCTCTCTCTGGGCTGCGTGCACCCTCCTGTTGTAGCTGAGCCCTGATTGCTATTGGCATGTCAGTGGGAGGGATTCACCACCCAGGCTGATCAGCTTCAAGGAGTGGCAGTAACCACTGTGGAAGATCTGTTGTACAGGAGGTGACCTTACAGAGCAGGACTCACGTTAGTGGAGATCTTGTGCTCAGTGAGTCCACCCCTTGAGTGTGTCACTCATGGAGGTGGCTTGGGCTTGGTCTGAGGCTGTCCACCTAGTGTACTGGCCTTGGGGCCTGCCAGGAGGCGCAAGTCAGCATCAGCCACCACCTGTACCCTGCCAGGGGCCACTCACCGTGAGCTACAAAGCCATATGCAGATGGCTGCTACTTGTGTTGGGCTTGGAGGTGCTCGGGGGAGGTCAGGCTGTAAACCGAGGCTGACTGCCACTAGTGCTGAGCCTGGGAGCACTTAGCAAGAAGTACAGAGCACACTGAGGCCAGATGCCGCTTGTTTGAGAAATTTTAGGCAAGTCCACAGCATGAACTAAGATAAGCCACTTGTATGGAATGGCTTGGGTGGGCCCAAAAGTTGTATAGGGCAGGGTCTCAGGGAATCACCAGGGCAGGACAAACAGTGTGAGCCAGGTGGATGGAGACTCAGACATGGCTCCTGTCATCTCTGTGTGGGGAGGGCTCAGCAAAGGAACAATGGCCTCTGCTAGCACTCTTGTCTGGGAGAATTGCCTTTGCTAGACAATTCAGTTCCTCTTCACATATCTCTGGCATCTTTCGAGCTGTTGCCCCAGAGCTGGAGCTTAGAGTGAGTGAGTCCAAGTTAGGTCCATGTGGGCTCCTTAAGAGAAACAACTGTGACTCCAGCAGCCCTCCTCCTCACACAGCCACAATCCCTGCTGATTTTTACAGCCAGAAGTTATGGGGACTTCTTTGGGCACTGGAGCCCTGAGCTGGGGGCCTGCTGTGGGGCTGGGACCCTTCGCTTCTCAGGTATCTGAACCTCTGTAGTTCAGATATCTCTCCCAATTTTTAACCTCCACAGGTGGGTGTGGGACCAGCTTGTTTCGGAGGCATATCTGCCCCCCACCACTCTTGCTTTGGTTTCTTGTTCTTTTTTCAAAAAGATTTGATTTATTTATTTTTTTTTTAGAAAGAGGGGAAGGGAGGGAGAAAGAGAAACATCAGTTAGTCACCTCTTGCACACCCCAGTGAGGGAACTGGCCCACAACCCAGGCATGTGCCCTACCTGGGAATCGAACCAGTGACCCTTTGGTTCACAGGATGCTGCCCAACCCACTGAGCCACATCAATCAGGGTGCCATGTTTTCTTCTTTATATCTTCATCTGTAGGACTTTACAGCTAGATTTCAGGCAATTAGTTCTTAATGATGATTGTCCTGTAGTGTAGTTGTAATTTTGATGTGGTCGCGGGAGGATATGAGTACTGCGTTTATCAACTCCACCATTTTGATTGGAATCTGTAGTCAAGGAATTTAACTTAATTCACATGAGTGAACAAACTGAGGCAGTTTCTCTTTTACTCTTTTAAGGAAAATATGTAATTTGGTCTTTTGTTCCTCATTCTCCTTTAACATGAAGATTTCAGGAATCTTACAATAATGAAAAACTGAGTTGGGGGAGGAGACAGCCCCCATGTTTTGCGTATATGTAATCTGTTCTTTTCACTTAAAAGTGCATAGCAAAGAAAAACAATGAATAATAAAGATTTGGACAGTTCAAAACCATTATTTTTTTAATAATCGCTTTGAGATATAATGCACATACCATAAACTCATTCTTTCATAGTATACATGTCTGTGTTAGCTGTGCAGCCATCATCACTCTCTAATCCCCTTCCCTCCAGAAACCTGCAAGCTCTAGAGGCCACTCTTCATTCCCTCATTCCCCAGCCCTAAGCAACTACCAATCTGCTTTCTCTCTCTTATTGATTTGCCTTTTCTAACATGTCATATAAATGAAGTTTTATAATATATAGCCTTATATAGCTGACTCTCTCATTTAGCATAATATTTTCAAGGTTTATTCGTATTGTAGCATGTATCAGTACTTCATTCCTTTTTATGGCCCCAGATAGTTCATTATGTGGATATATTATTACAGTTTATCTGTGCCTCACTGATGGACACTGGAATTTTTTCCATTTTTGAGTTACTATGAATAATGCTGCTGTGAACATCCGTGTACAATTTGTGTGTGTGTGTGTGTATGAACATGTGTCTCCTGATTTGGAATGGAATTGTTCCACTTTACAGTCTGTATCATTGTTTCTTTTTTTGAAATATTTATTTATTTTTAGAGAGGAGGAAGGGAAGGAGAAAGGTAGAGAAACATCAATGTGTGGTTTCCTCTCGCACACCTCCCACTGGGGACCTGGCCTGCAACCCAGGAATGTGCCCTGACTGGGAATCAAACTGGCGACCCTTTGGTTCGTAGGCTGGCACTCAATCCACTGAGTCACACCAGCCAGGACATGTCTTATTGTTTCTTAAATAATATAGTTATTGACTAGTCCAGTGAATGGAATGTGTCAGATATATCTACATAATGAAAAATACAGTTTAGCCATGGTACTAGGGATATTATGCTGAAAGAGACAGACTTTTACATTTAAGGTGAATTGAAGAACTCTCATGAGGTTTTTTGAGCTGGCCAACTTTATTGAAATCATGGCTTTATACTTTGGTAATGCCTTTAATTCTAATTCACATTTGCTTCTTGATTACTCTAAAATTTTTATTAGTTGATTGTTTGGATGCACCTAATGGAACGTAAAGTCCAGTGGTTTAAGTATTAATAATAATGAGGCATTTTTGGGACTGAAAAGTCCAGGTAGCACTGGCTTCAGGCAAGAGTTCCCTGATGGCTTAAACAGAAGTCCCAATCAAATGTTATTGGTCCTGAGTGATCTGTTTTGGATTGTGTGCTCATCTTTGGTCAGGACTCAGGATAAACTGGAGCTGGGAATGGATCCAGTCCAAGTCAGGGTTCTGCCAGGAAAGGAAGGAAGTGTGTGTGCTGAAGAGCTATCCAACAGGGGTCCACTGCTGAGCCACACTTTTCTTTCTGTAGTGATGATAGGAAAAAGAAGTACATACATATTCACTGCAGTTAAGCCTGTGTCTAATAACCTACTGAATTCAGAAAGCCTGTTATTTTTTTTCCTCCTTGTAATCCTTTGGGGATTAATTAAATGTCACATACCTTAGTATACTGCCTAAATATTTGTCACTCGAACCAAATTATAGGTACTTGGTGCTTGCTTCTTCCTAAGATTGATATACTATGTGCTATTTTTATGAATGTTATCTCAAATACTAACCTCATATGTATAAAATAGGAATAGCAACAACGATAACTCTGTCACAGGGTTATTTTGAGTATTTAAATGAGCTAATTAACTTAAAGCACTTAACACAGCACTCTATATATATTAAATGGTCAGTTAAACTAAGCAGTTATAATTACTTTTAGAAACTTAAAATTTGAGATCTCAGATGGTTGGTGGTATGAAGGCAAGTGCTGCTGGTGAGTTTTATGTTTTGATCTGTGCTGAGTAGTTTCCTAGGAATTAGACTAGTCCTGAAATGTTATGTCAGCTGAGAATTTTGGTTTCTAGGTGACAGTACTGCAGTAGGAAACAGGACTGGCTCTCCCTTCAGGAAGAAAAGCTTACAGTGGGAATCCATAGTAGCTTCCTCAGCTCTAAGCTCTCAGCTGTTCAGGAAAAAGGAAACCAAAGAGTAAATGCTGAGCGTGGAAATGCACCCTGGTATGCATGTACGTATGTATGAACATACATATATGTTTTTGGGGGGGTGCTAAAGATATTTTTTAAATTTTTATTTAAAACAATTTTGTTGTTACTCTATTACAGTTGTCCCAGTTTTTCCCCCTTTGCCCAGCCCACATGACCCATGGACATGGACAACAGTGTGGGGGTTGACTGTGTACCCTCGTATTTTCACTGTCAAAAGAACGAAGCCATTCCAGCATAGAGTCTAGGCTGTGTGAGATGAGATTTAAAGGAACGAGAACTGGGATAGGGCTTTTAAAGTCAAGACAGCAGAGCATCTCAGTTCCATTTTTAGGAATGCGGAGTGTCTGGATGTTGCTGAGTGCTGGTGCTTTCAGGCTTGTTGATTAGATAAGCATTAGTCTGTGTGGAGGTGGTCTGTGTCCAGAGGATTCTGCCTTGGGATGTGACCCTGCTGCATATATGAGGCACCTGAATTGGGATTTTGGTGCCCCATCAGGTGCCCACCGCTATTATCAGGCTAAGGTGGTCAGTTTAGCGTTTGTCACATTCATAGACATTTTGACTCTTGTCACTCCTTTATTTCCTTTACCCAGGGTGTCACAAGGTCTCATTGGTTTTTCTTTCATAATATAGTTAGTAACTGTATTAACTCCTCTGTTTCCATTTCTTAATAGCCTAGGTTTTATCACCTCATGCCTAGAGGAATACTGTTCAGTCTCCGTGAGTCTAGTCTCTTTTGCACCTTCCATTTGCATTTAATAGTTTTACCTGATTGATTTTTCAAAAGTATTGTATCATTTTTATGATTTTACTCCACTAATAAAAGTAGTGATTCTAGTTGAGATTAAAACTCCAGCAGATAAAATCCGGCAGACAAAGCTAGAATCCTGATCCACTGTATTTTACCCTACTCACTAAAGAATGTAATCTTTCAGTTAGTCTCTCTGTAATTCTGTTGAGATGAGAGACCTGGTTCTATTGATACTATTCTGTGTACCTGTGCCCTCTTCCCAGAGGGTTAAGATTACAACTTGTATTCCTCTTGGATTTTTCCCCCCTTCATACTCTTTTCCCTCTCACAAACCAAACTCCTTTAAGATCTTCAATAAATAGATGCAATTTAATATTTTATAATCCTCAGAAAATGTTATTCCTGAATATTTCAGGTCTTTTTCATAGCAAAGTGGTTCACTGAACTGGGGACTTTTCTGACAACTTCCTTTTCAGTGTGTTAGTCTTTTTTTCAACCTGAATAACTAATTGGCTTGATTATAGTACAAATTTTCAATTGTTACTTCAATAAAACTACTATTTTGCATTTAACAAATGAAAAATTTGTGAAAAAATATTTTTGATCAAACTGCCTTTGAGCTTTGGTCTATCTTTTTAAAAATGAGTTTAAGCCGTGACCGGTGTGGTTCAGTTGGTTGGATGTCATCCCACAAAGCAGAAGGTTGCCAGTTCAATTCCTGGTCAGGACACATGCCTGGGTTGCAAGTTCAGTCCCCAGTCAGAACATGTACAAAAGCAACTGATGAATGTTTTTCTCTCATGTCAAAGTTTCTCTCCCTCTCTTTCTCCCTCCCTTCCCCTCTCTAAAATCAATAAGCATGTCCTTGGGTGAGGATAAAAAAAAAGGTTATAAAATCACCTCTCTTTTCCACCTGACCATGTGTGGAAGGCCTATGCTTCCCCCCACCCCTTCCCCTATAGAGTTCAACCAAAACAGTGTATGGCAACAGACTGAATGCAGAAGCAAATACAAGAATTGGGGCATATTCTATTTAAGCCAGAAGTTCAAGACATTTGCAAATAACTTAAAGCAACATTCCTCATCTCACTAAATTCTTTTGTGTTTTGGAAAATAGCTGCTTTCCTTTAAAATTGTTATTTATGTTCACATGTAATGGTTTTATTATGTTTAATGAATTTGTGGATAACTACTTTGGTTTCTAATAATATAAATATCATACCTCTAACCCAAAGGAACAAAAGTTCTTAGAGGTCTTCTATTTTAAGAGTGTAAGTGGTCTCAAGACCAAAAAGTTTACAAAGTGCTGGTCTAGGGCAATGTCTGTGCAGTGTTGGAATAGTAGTTGCTTGGTTTGTGGGGTGGACAAGAATGCTTTCATTGTATAGCTGGAAGGCTGACACATAGAACACGTTATAGAACAGTACTCTCTGTGTCTCAGTTTGGCATGATTTTTAGAAGGCTGTGTGTTATAAGCACTTGCTGGTAAAGCAGCTAGAAATAGATATTTGATTTTAGAGCAGTTACTAAAATCCAGCATGGTTCTAAAAATCTTAGGGTATAGAATCAATAATGTTATGTATGTGAGAAATTTCTGGTAGCACTTTGCCTTTGTTCTATTAAAGCTTGGGGGACTCTATTGGGTTGGGCAAAAAGTTCGTTTAGTATTTTCCGTAAGATGGCTCTAATAAGCGCTTAGTTGTCTTTAATGTCCTTCGAAACAGTTTTATTAGATTGTGTTGTGACAGCTGTCATATCAGCATGCATTTAAAAAAACATTAAAATTGGTGAATTTTTATGTGGCTATTTTAATACTGAAGGTGGAAGAAAATATGCAACATTTCGGCATATTATTCTTTTATTATTTCAAGAAATGTAAAAATGCAACTGAAATGCAAAAAAAAGATTTGTGCATTGTACGGAGAAGGTGCTATGACTGATCAAATGTGTCAAAAGTAGTTTGTGAAGTTTTATGCTGGAGATTTCTTTCTGGACCATGCTGCATGGTTGGATAGACCAGTTGAAGTTGATAGTGATTGAATTGAAACATTGAGAACAATCAACATTATACCACACAGGAGATAGCAGACATACTCAGAATGTCCAGATCAGTTGAGTTATTGGTGAAAATGAACAATGTGTCCTTTATTTTATGGAAAAAAAACTGTACAGATTTTGTGGCTAATGCAATAGTTAACAAATTAATGTTTTTTGTAATTACCATATAAAATATTTCAGCTGAACTGGTGACCTATGCTAATACATCACTTAGTAAAGTCTTCAGGTCTGTTTTAGTACATTTGGCTAACCTGATTTTGGTATGTTCTTAAATGCATGTATTTAGTTTCTTTTTCAGTTTCAGTAAGAATTCCTTTATTCCAAAGTGTAGTGTCATTCTGTTTTTAATATGCACTTAGAATATCTGGAAACAAACATCTCAGTAGGAGAGCCTGAGAGAAGACACATATCTGTTGATGCTTTGAGTCAGGAGAGTAGGATAGGGAAGAAGCTGTGTAAAATCTGGGCTTCGATTTTGTAAAATGGGCCAGACTATCCACTCTTTTCCTTGGAATACCTTTCCCTTCCTGCCTGCCTTATTCTAGTGTTACTCCGGAGCCCAGACCCCAGTTCAGTAGTAAAATGCTAGGATCTGTTTACTTCCGAAGTGTTGATGAACCTTCAGTTCTTTGTGTGGACAAACAGAAGAACGGAGAGAGGTATGGGCAAGACCCTCTTCTTCACCATCATTATTAGCAGTGAAAACCTTTAGACACTTTTGAAATTGCTGTATGCTTATTTTTATGGGCTTGTAGAGAAAAAAAAGAGCTGTGGGTTGGACCCTAGGACTGGCTGGTTGCCCTGACTGATGCAGCTCAGTGGATTGAGTGCTGACCTACAAACTGAAAGGTCCCCAGTTTGATTCCCACTCAGGGCAGATACCTGGGTTGCGGGCTAAGTCACCAGTTGGGGGCATGCAAGAACCAACTGATGGATGTTTCTCTACCTTCCTGCCTCTCTCTGAAAATAAATAAAATCTTTAAAAAATTTTTTCTCTGGGTTGTTAAACCAAGTAGAGACAGTACCCCTATAATGGTTTACCTTTATTTCTGCAGGTACAATGTAGGTTTTACATAAATCACTCTTAAGTTTGTAAATGTTGGGTGATTAAACAAAGAAAATTACAGTTTTTAGTAGCCTGGGAACAGTGTCGTCTTTGTCAGTGCTAATGACATGCCAGTAATCAGCCAAATGAAAGACAGTTATTTGTGAAAGGATATTTCTGGTAATATCTCTATTTTTTGGAAGAAAAATACAATGTGAAAACCTAGAATCTTGAAAATAAAAGTTAGCTGGGCCTTTGTGTTCTCCTAGGGCAACACAGAATTTTCCAGTAGACCAGAAAGATAGAGAGGCTTGCCCAGGGCAAATCAGCTGGCTGGTTATAGTATATTTAAAGGTAGGAACTAGGGCCTCCTGACTCCAACTTTACCATCCATTTTGGGGCAGTTGATGACGATATGCTGGGAGATTCTGGAGGTAGGCTGCCTATGTTCAGAAGTGTACCTGGCTCCCCATCTCAAAAGTGGTGATAATCACACAAGCCCACAATTCTCCAAACCTACAACTCTGCAAACCCAGAGTATTTCTTCTTTTCATTTGGAAGCAAACCTGACATAAACTGATAATGAGGCTGTTTATCTTCCCTAGTATGACTATTCATATGCTTCAATATAGAGATATTAATATTTGATTATAAAGTACTGCTCCAGACCCAAATGGGGTGTTTTTATTTGTTAAATGCAAAAAATTTTGAATTCTGAAACATTCTCAAGGTAAATTTTTGGATAAGGGTTGTGGCTATGTAGGACTTAACCTCATAGAATGGTTGTAAAAATCAAATGCTCAGTAAAATGTTAGATATTGTTGCTGTTGCCACCAATAAAATCCCAGCACTCCAGTTTTGTTTTGTTTTTTCCATTTATTTATTTTTAGAAGAGAGGGGAAGAGGGGGAGAGAAAAATCAATCAGTTGCCTCTTGCAGGGCCCCAACTGGGGACCTGGCCCACAACCCATGCATGTGTGCTGACTGGGAATTGAACCGGTGACCTTTAACCGTTCAGTTTTCAAGATCATGTCCAACCCACTGAGCCACACCAGTCAGGGCCCCCAGCTCCAGTTTTTAAAATATAAGATGTGTATCTATCTGCAGTTGACCTGTGCACTACACAGGGTTTAGGGGGGCCAATTCCCCTCCTGGCCGCCGCCCCCTTCTCACCCCATGATGCATGCAGTGAAAAATTCATGTGTGATTTCAGTTGTTCCTTGGTATCTGCAGGGGGTTGGTTCCAGGACCCCCTACAGATACCAAAATCCACAAACGATAAGTCCCTTATGTAAAAAACAGCGTACAGCAGTGCATACATACAATAATACATGGTGGGTTCCCAAACCATGGATTGAAAATATGTACTGTTTTTTATTTGTCCATTGAATCTACAGATTTGCAACCATGGATACAGTCGACTGTACATTTATTGAAAAATATCTGTGTATAATATCTGTGAAAAATATCTGTGTTGTTCAAGGATCTACTGTCTACAGGTGTGTATCAGTGCAGTCACTAGAACTTGATGCAGTAATGAAAATGTTCTTTATCTGATCTCATCAGTACAGTAGCCACCAGCTGTTGAACACTTGAAATTCAACTAGGGTGACTGAGGAACTAAATTTTTAATTTTATTTAATTTAAATAGGCACATGGGACTAGTGGCTGCCATATTGGATAGCATAGCTCTGTAACTCATTTGAATTCATGTTCCATTCAAATTTGACCTTTGCTCTTTTTGTAATTATCTTTCTATTAATTAATATACAGTATGACCCAGCAGATTATTTATTGGTTAATTAATACAACTAATGTGAGAGAGAGAACTAGTGTTTCTCAGTACATTCTAGGCTTACCATCAGCTTATAATAAATAGTTCCTTCTGTTTCCAGGGCTTTTTAAAGACTTAATAGTAAAGTGTATGTATTTCTACTTTAACTTGACACAGGCAACCTCTAATGAAATCAACTTAAGTCACTCATAAAATATAATGCATCTATGCCAATAAGTCCTTAACGTACAGAATTTGAAGTAGCAGAATTTCCCTGGTAAATTTTTCTCAAAGAAAAACTACATTATAAAGTTGCTTTAGGATAGCAAAATATTCTAACCCGTTTGATGTTAGTAACAGAATGTGCTAATAAGTTCATATTTGTTAAGCAGGTGGTATTTTCCAAAAATGATTTTTATACATATTTAAAATGTAATATTATGTACAATATCAATATTTTTATAATTCCTATTGTCTAGAAAGGGGTTGTTAGAGTACATCTGCCAAAGTACAAGGTATAGTTCTTTCTAATGTTATTTTCACAGGAGGTTTGAATGTTCAGTATCATGATATGCATGCTATCTTTACCTGTGGGATTCCATGGTTTGCCTTTAATAAAAAGACAATAGAAATGTTCCTGTCTTCTCTAAATCCATTTGTTTCTATTGAAGTTAGATACCAACAATCTGCCCTCCTAATTCAGAAGGTTAAGTTAGATGAAAAAGTGTGAAACATTGGTAAATACTGCTATTATTAATAGAGACATGAGAATTACTAGATAATGTTCATGTTCAAGTTGTGTTCATTGGACCTAGATCTCTCTTTATATTAAAAAGAAGAGTACATTCTATTTTGTCGCCTTCCATGGCTTAATTTTATAGCAGAAGGCCAATAAGTTAAGACAGTAGAAAAGAATAGCTCCTAATACATAGTTTAAGTTTTTTTAAAAAGCAAGTTATAGAAGAACAGGTGTGTTTTCTTTTTTTATGGTGTACATTCTGTACACACAATTTATATGGTAGGATGCATATACACAGTTGTAAATAGTGTCTACACCTAGGAAATGGGAGTGCAGAGAGACGAGGCGCTTGTACTTTTGCTCTAATTATTTACTGTTCTTTGAATTTTTACGATGAACTTTTATTTTTGGAATTTTTAAGAAATGAAAATTGATAGTGATTTAAAATTAATTTTAATCCATGTTCTGTATTTTCTCAGAAGTACTTTTTTAAAAGGCCTTTTGTAAAACTTCTGTAATGGTAGTTAGAATTGAAAATACATGAAAATCCAAATAATACCGTGAAATAAATTCTAAATTTTAATTATGTGATACTTCATACAGTTTGCATTAGGAGTCAGCTTTAACCTGATTTTCTTGTATAAATTGAAAAATAAAACCATAAACACCTGTGTAGTCTGGAAGAAACTATTATATATCAGAGCATTTTTTTCCTGAAACCGTGCATTAAGTTCTGCCGTGGTAACATGCTTACTGCCAGGCTATGGAAATGAGATCTGGTAGCCTTAATAAATCTCTTTGTAAGGTATTTTGCACACAGTCAAGCCCTCACCTTGAAAAACAAACCAAAGAAAGCCAGTGACTATAAGATGGTCAGCCACAGAAACTGTCACACGCCGAGAGGACCTATGGTGGAGGAGGAGGAGCTGCTTTCACAGAAAAGCAGCCTAGACTTTTAGAAGTCTTAAGCCATGAGTCTCCAGTGTCTCCATTGATTTAAACAATAAATACTAGTGTTAGACCTTAAGACACCAAATTTGGGAAGGTAATGACACTATATATCAGAATACAAAGGATACAAAAAAGCCAAGTCAAGTAAAACACCAGCCAAAGTTCCTCGAGGGGAAACAAGCTGCTTATAATTTTTATAGCTCTGGAGTCCGGAAGAAAAATTTTAATTGCTTCTCAAAATGCTTACTAGTCCTTAATCATATGAAAAGCTGCTCAGTGTTTAATTAATTTTAATTTTTAAATTACATTAGAAAACTAATGCAAATGAAAACCATATTGAGATACCAATTTTCATCTGTCACATTGGTAAAAATTCAAAAGTTGGACAGTACTCACTGTTGACAAGACTTTGGAAAACTAGTACTCTGACCCATTACTGGTGAGAGTGTAAAATGATTTAACCTCTCTTGGAGGGTAGTTGGGCAACATCTGTCAAATTGCTAGTGCATTTCCTCTTCAGTCCAGCAATCTCAATTTTAAGGAACTTAATTCTACAAAGATAGTAATTTCATGTGTGCAATGCTGGTAAATTTACAAGTCTCTTTATTACTGAATTGTTTGTTATAGAATTTGTAGAAACAACCAGTGTCTGTCCATTGAAAAGAGATTTGCTTTTTAAAAAAAACATGGTGTAGCCACACAATGGAATATTACTCAAATATTAAAAAAAAGAAAGAGAAAAAGTTTTTCCACATACTGATACAGAAAGGTGCCTAGGCTATATTGTAAAAGGCGGGGTTGGGGGAGTACAGAGCTATGTATTTAATACTCTACCTTTTGTAATAAGAATGCTGAGACATTATATACTTGTATATTTACTCCAGAAGGCTATAAACTAATAAAAGTGGTTATCTAGAGGATGGGGGAGCAATGAGACTTCTCAGTGTGTACCTTTTTATATACTTTTGATTTTCATACCATGTGAATTTATGACCTCCAAAAATATTTTTTTTTTAATTCTCATCTGAGGATATGTTTTCATTGATTTTAGAGCGAGAAGAAGGGGGTAAGGGGGGAGGGAGTGTGAGAGAAACATCGATCAGTTGCCTCCCCATACATGCCCTGACCAGGGGTCAAACCCGCAACCTTTTGGTGTATGGACAACCACTCCAACCAACCGAGACACCCAACCATGGCCCAAATTTTTGTTTTTAAGTTTAAGAAAATGTTTCTTCTAAACAGGTCATTTGTTTTCAGGTTTTAGAAAGATATGTGCAAAGAACATGTCAAAACAAGATAAATGTAAATTGACTGGATCAGTTTTCCTAATATATGAAATGTTCTGTCTCAGATATCTCTTGGTGGATGATAAGCCCTGTCTACATCATCTACACACATTCCTTTATTCATCTACTGCTTATGCTTTTATTTATTTTTAAAAATTTTAATTGAATTTACTGAGTGACATAGGTTAATAAAATTATACAGGTTTCATGTGTACAACTCTGTAATACCTTCATCTGTATTTTGCATTGTGTGTTCACCACTCAAAGTCAAGCCTCTTTCCGCTCATGCTTTTAATTATTTCACCATCTCAAAGACTTTGCTGTGAAAAAAGATTTTGCTTTTTTTTAACCTTTTTATTGTATAAGTTTTCAAAATAAAAAAACAGAGAACAGTCCTGGCTGGTGTGGCTCTGTGGATTGAGTGCTGGCCTGAGAACCAAAGGGTCACTAGTTCGGTACCTAGTCAGGGCACATGCCTGGGTTGCAGGCCAGGATCCCGGTAGGGGGCACTCAAGAGGCACCACGCATTGTTTCTGTCCCTCTCTTCCTCCCTCCCTTACCCTCGCTCGAAAAATAAATAAAATAAAATCTTAAAAAAAAAAAAAGAACTCCCGTGCACCTATATTTCCAGCTTCAGTACTTAAAAACAGTTTTGTCTTTTTTATTGCATCCATCCCTCTCCCCTCTGTCCCCCTCCCTTCCGGAATATTTTAAAGCAAACCTTAAATCATATCATTTCACCCATAATACTTCAGTTATATATCTCTAATAACTAAAGATCAAAAAAATGACATTATAGACCACAACACCTTATCATGACATTTTATTATGTATCCTGTTTTTTAGACAGATTAAAGGAAGTGTCTCCTCTTCTATATTCATTATTCTTTACTGGGATCATTTCCAGCCATCATACAAAAAAAGGGGTTGAGTATCTTCCTGTGTTGAAAAAATGTAAGACCTCCTTCATCCTTACATTTTCCTCCAGTGGCTCTTCTCTTCCCTAAACTTTTCAAACACCGGTTGTGTCTCCATTTCCTTAACTTGAACTTCTCAGCCAGTGCCAGTCTGACTCCCGTCCCCATCACTAAGACTGTTTTTGCTGGGGTTACCAGTGACTTGCACATTAAATTAGTTCAGTAGACACTGTAGTTTTCATCATACTTGACCATCAGCAGTCATCAACACAGGTGACCTCTGCCCTCTAATACAATCAATGAATGTTGAATATGTACAGTGTCCCGCTCTTTATATGAATCATCTCATTTCTTTTAACAGTTTCTCGAAATAAGAGTTAACATTACCCCCATTTTACAGATGACGCAGGAGCTTAGAGAGGTTAAGTAACTAGTTCCATCTACTAGTAAGGGGTAGATCAAGGGTTTAAATTCAGACACCATCCAATCCTGCTGCCTCTTTGAAACACTCTCATCACTCATCCTGTTGTCCTGGTTTTCTTCCTCTTTCTTTGTTTTACTTTGGTTTTCTTTGCAGCTCCCTTCTTTCTGATCTTTAAGTTTGGAGGTTTGTTAGGCTTTATCCCGGGTCCTCTTCTGACAGTCTTACCCACACCCATGGCTTCAGTTGCCACACAGGAGGAGACGAGCTCCCAGTATACAAGGGTGGGGAAACTGCCCCAAAGAACAAACCAGAATTTATTTATTAAAAGTTGTGTGTTTATTCTTACATGTTTAAACTTCAGTCATCTTCAAAGTACTCCCTATTAGATGCAGTACACTCATCATGACGTTTTTCCCATTGCTCAAAACAGTTTTTAAACTTGTGGATTTTGATGTCTTCCAGTGCTTCTGCCATTTTTTGTTTTACCTCTTCCACATTGGCAAAATGTTTCCCTTTAAGGACTTTTTTCTTCTGGGGAAACGCTTGGGGCGAGATTGGGTGAATAGGGATGGTGGGGCATGGGGGTCATGCCGTTTTTGGTCCAAAACTGCTGAACCATCAGGGCTGTGTGGGCAGGTGCTCTGGTAAATCACCCATCATGAAATTGTCAAACACATAGGGTTTTCCAAAAAAAATTCACTGAAGACCAAGGAAGCCTCTCACAACAGCAGCGGGTACACTGATACAGATGGGTTCCTAGAACACTCACTTAGCAGGGGAAACCTGTACTACAAGGGGCCCGCCCTCCAGAAGGTAATTCTGGGGGGGGGTTTTGCCCCCCCACCATGTATCTCATAGCTCAGAGCTGCTTCTGGTCTCTAGACCCAGATATCCAGCTGTCTCAACACCTCTGAAACCTAATTTTTAACCTGCTCCAACCATCCACCAGATGCTCAGTAGAAACCTAGGAATCCTCTCCTACCTTCTCAACAATCACCAAGTCTTATCTAATTTGTGTCTCTCATTCATCTGCCTCCCTAAGGAAAGCACCACCCCCCCACCATTCTTGGTTAGGATCTACCTAGTATACTTTCTTATAGTATCCTGTAATTGTCTTTTGCCCCTTTATAACATTTTTCTCACTTATATTCACTTGCTTGTGTTAACTGTGTTTTTTAATGCCTTAGAATGAAATTTTATTATTTGTTTAGAAAAGACATTCAGGCAGGGACCAAGACAATCTTGTTATTATATCCCCAGTGGCTAGCAGAGTGTCTGTCTGGCCCAGAGGCATCATTAAATACTTGCTAATGAAAAGAACAAAAATTTATTTAGGAAAATCCCTAACAAACAATAATAGGTAGTGATTTCTGATAGTCAGGCCATGGAAAGGAGCTAAGGAATTGGCAGTAGAATTGAGAAAATTAGGGGAGATGGGGGTGTGGAAGTTGCACAGGACTCGCTGTTAAATGTGGGAACTAAGAAAAGGGGTGTCAAGAATGCAACAGATTTCTAGCTTTGACAGCTGAGGGAATAATGATACCATTCCTTGAGAAAACCAGATATGAAAGGAAGAACAGTGACTTCAGTTTTAGACTTGTTGACTTTGAAGAATTTCCTGTGGGACCCCAAACTGGAGAGAACTGGTAGGCCATTATGAGAATGGAAATGGAATTCAGGGGGGAGAGAGAGGCTTTACCTTATCACTGTGTAAAAACAGTAAAATACTGTTGGTAATTCAAGTGTAAACTGATAAAAGTTTGATCACTCAGACTTGTTATCATTGGTACCGAATTGGTAGATATTGGGTATGGATGTTATAAGCATATATTGTATGTCATACAGAAATGCAATTTTTACATTAATATCATTCAACATCCTGTGAGTGTTAATTAATAATAGCTGTAAAAACCAACATATCTCATTTTAATTGTTATTTTACTAATGCTAATTTATACCTTTTTTTCATGTTAAAGATGAAATAAAAACTTAGTGGGGTTTGTGGATGTTCATTAGACTGTAAATTCCATGAGGACTTGCTGCCATGTGATTTAATTTTTTTCTTTTATTTCTCTAGGGCCTATTCCCTGGTGGATTCCAGTCAAGTGTCTACATTTCTGATTTCCATTCTACTGATAGTCTATGGTAGTTTCAGGTAAGATACCCTCAAAGTGGGACTAATTTCATTTGGAGGTGTTGGCAAAAGTATCAGCACCAAAACGTACTGCTCTGTGAAGAGAAACGTGAATTTGACAGGAATTGAATTAGAGTGGGATAATTCTGATATTTATTCTTTAATGTGGCTGCTGTTAAAATACTTCTTGGTTTTGGTTATATGACTTTGGCAAACAAAAAAAAAATTATTTTTAGAGAGAGGGGAAGGGAGGAAGAAGAGAGGGAGAGAAATATCAGTGTGTGAGAAATACATTGATTGGTTGCCTCTCACACACCCCCAGCTGGGCACCTGGCCTGCAACCCAGGCATGTGCCCTGACTGGGAATCGAACCAGTGACCTATCAGATCACAGGCCGGCGCTCAGTCCACCGAATCATACCAGCCAGGGTGACTTCGGCATTTTAATGCAAACATGAATTGCTTAAATTCTGGTTCTGAAAATAATGACTCGTATAAATACACTCACTGGGAAGGTCAAGGAAAGACTCCTTGACAGCAACTCTGCAGTCTCAAAGGGAACAGTGTTTTTCCTAATGCAGAGGCATTAACATAGGTTGAGCCATATGAAATTGCTTAGAGTCAGTTTTTTTTTTTACTTATAGAAATTTATGGTTCAACTTACTGTTATTAGAATTATGGACATTAGCATTTACCAAGTATTTCCTCTGATGACCTTGGGAATGCTGAGACTGGATCCTCTTGAAATCCTTGTCCTAGTAGGCAGCCACAGGAATGGGAAGCTGGGCATTTACTCCCTTTTTTCACTATCCTTTCTTGAAAGAAACTAGTGGTTGTATAACTCAAAGTTTTATGGATGATACACCTAAAAAATGAAGGCCACATGTGAAACTTTAAATTGAGAACTTGAAAGGGAGTGATGGTGTAAATGAAATAGGCATAAGGATTTTGAACCATCCAGTGTTGTATCTGGATCTTAATGGGTATTTAGCAGAATCACAGGCTTTATTTCAACACTTATTAAAACAAGTACAATACTGTTGGTAATTGCAATATCAGCTGATAAAAGTTTTAATCATTGAGACTTCTGAGAGCTCTAGATTCATAATAGCTCTTAGGAAGCGATAATCAAGCCAGAGCAACTTAGAACCTTATCACACGAACTTGATGTTTTGTATTGCTGTCTTTTGGACCAGTTTCTAATTTTTTCTCTTTGCATATATACTATGTCAGCATTTCAAAAAACTTGGTAATTTTATTTATTTTTTCAATCCTTACCTGAGGATATGTTTATTGGTTTGAGGGAGGGAAGGAGGAGAAGGGGGAGAGAGAAAGAGAAAGAGAGAGAGAGACATTGATTGGTTGCCCCCTGTATGCACCCTGACTGGGGATCAAACTCACAACCTAGGTGTGTGCCCTGACCAGGAATGGAACCCACAACCTTTTGGTGTATGGGATGATGCTCCAATCACCTGAGCCAGCCAGTCAGGGCAAGACTTGGTAATTTTAAAAAATCTTTAGACTCACAACCCTAATACTACAGTAAGTCCTGATTTAATGTCATCTGTAGGTTCTACGACTTCAAGTGAAATGATCTAATGAAGTATAATGAAGCTAGTTTTATCGTAGGTTAATTGATGTAAACAAGAGTTAAGTTCCTACAGCATCTTACCAACATTATAACTAAATGACATTATTTGTACTTTAATTAATACATGTGACCTTTTGTTTGGCGTACATTTTCAGTTTAAATCATTTATATTCTGGTTATTTTCACCTAACGAAAACATTTTTCACAATCATCTATATGCTGATTTTTAGTAACTTGATATTTCTTTGTGTTACTATCTTATTTCACTCTTGTTGGACATGTGGGTTGTTAAGGTGACCATCTTTTTATGCGTTTTTTTTGCTTTTGGTTGAATTATATAAGTTAAATATCCAAAACTTGAAAGACTAGAGAGAGTATAAACTGGGTCTTATTAGATGTAGCCATATTGTTTTACAGGTAGGTTATACCAATTTAGGATCATACAGATTTAAAAAAACTTTTATGCTATAAGTGTACCACAGAATTATATCAGTGGAGAAGATTTCTCTGATCAACTTTCTTATTTTACAAATGAGGAAACTGAAGTTCAACAAAATGTGGTAACTTGATAAAGATTACACAACTCATTGGTAACAAAGTCTGGATTGGAACCCAGTTGTTATGACCTTGGTCCAGTACCTTATGTCTTTTATACATCAGTAATATATTTTTCTGCAAAAAAGGAAATCATGATACCTTTAATTATATATTTAAATTGCCCTCATTGAATAAATTTGTTTCCTCCTCTTCTGTTTCTGAACAAGATTATAAAATTGTGGTATTTCATCTTTAAATATGAGTATATGAAAGAACTCACCAGTGAAGCCATCTTACATCTGGGAATTTTTTTTTTAATGTTTTTTTATTTTTTAGAGAGAGGAGGGAGAAAGAGAAGGAGAGAAACGTTGATGTGTGAGAGAAACATCCGTCAGTTGCCTCTAACATGCCCCCAGCTGGGGAGTTGGCCTACAACCCAGGCATGTGCCCTGACTAGAAATTGAACCAGCAGCCTTTTGGTACACAGGCTGGGCTGAATCCACTGAGCCACATCAGCCAGGGCCGGGAAGGTTTTTTTGTTGTTTTTTTCTTGCTTTGTTTACTTTTTTGTTTCTTAAGTACTGGTAAGGACTTTTTTGTGGTCAAATATATATAACATGAAATTTACCATTTTAATCATTTTAAGTATATAGTACAGTAGCAGGCAGGAGGTTTTTAAAATACATATTATTGTCTGTCTTTTTATTATAGCCATTCTAGTACTAGGGTGTAAAATGATATCTTGTGGCTTTGATTGCATTTCCCTGATAACTGGGATTAGAATGTTGAAAAGATATTGAGCGTCTTTTCATGTGCTTATTAGTCATGTGATTTCTCTTCTTTGGTAAAATGTCTATTCTAATTTTTTTCCCATTTTAAAATTGGGTTGTCTTATATGGAATTGTAAAGGTTCTTTAAATACTCTAGATACAGGTTCTCTCAATTTGCACATACTCTGTTTTGGTTTCTTTATTACTTGTTTCACCACTTTTTGCCCCCATCTCCTTAACGTATTGATAGGGTGGTTGTTTTTTTAAACAGGTTTATGAAGGTATATAATGTACATACCATCAGGTTCTTCCAAAAAAAGTATACAATTCAGTGGTTTTAGTATACTTAATAAGTTGTGTAACCACCCTAATCCAATTTTAGAACATTTTCATCATCCCAAAAGAAACCTTGTACCCGTAAGCAGTCATTCCCTTTTCCTCTCCCCGCTGCCCTAGGTAACCACTATTCTTTAACTTTTATGTCTGTAGATTTGTGTATTCTGGAGATTTCATAAAAGTGGAATCATACAACATGTCTTTTGTGACTGGCTTCTTTCACTTAGCATGATTTTTTAAAAGTTCATCTATGTTGTAACATGTATCAGTATTTCATTCCTTGTTATTGGCAAATAATACTTTCTTGTTTATCCATGCATCTGTTGATAGACATTTAGGTTGTTTCCATATTGAACATTCTGCTGTGAACATTCATGTGTAAGTGTTTGTGTGGATGTATGTTTTCCTATCCCTTGGTTAGGTAGCCTAGGAATGTAATTGCTGGCTCATGTTGTAACTCTTTAACATTTTGAGAAACAGCCACTGTTTTTCAGAGTAGCTGTACTATTTTTATATTTCTACCAGCAATGTATGTGAGTTCTAATTTCTCTTGTTTTCTTTTTGATTATAGCTATTCTACTATTCTGATGATATCTCACTGTGGTTTTGATTTGCATTTTCTTAATGATGTTGAGCATGTTTTCATGTGCTTGTTTAGTTACCATCTGGGTGTTTTCTTTGGTGAAGTATTCAGATACTTTGTCCATTTTTAAATCAGGTGGTTTTTTATTGTTGACTTTTGAGAGTTCATTATATGTTGTGGATGCAAGTCCTTTATCAGATAAATGGCTTGCAAAGAGTTTCTCCCAGTCTGTGGGTTTGTCTTTTCACTTTCTGTTTGTTTATAACTTATATTTTCCTGATGGATTGACTGAGAGAAAAATGTCTCTCTTTATCTTTAGTAACAATTTTTGTCTTAAAAGTCACTTTATCTGATGTTAGTATAGCAATTCCAGCTCTTATGGTTGCATGAGGGACAATTTTTAATTACTAATTCAGTTTCTTTATTTCTTTTAAGTCTACCTGGATATTCTTTGTCTTCTTGAGTCAGTTTTGGTAATTTGTGTCTCTCTAGGGTTTGTACATTTCCTCTAAGTTGTCTCATTTGTTGGCATCAGATGTTCATGCTGTTTCCTTAAAATCCATTTAATTTCTGTTGATCAGTATGGTAGTCCCTCTTTCATTTTTTAGTCATTTGTGTCATCTGACTTTTTTTTCTTGGTCAGTCTAGCCTCAGAAGTTTTAAGAACTACTGGTTTCATTGATTTTTTTTTTCTTTTTTCTGTTTTTGAATTGCACTCTAATCTTTATTATTTCCTTTCTTTTGCTTGCTTTGGGTTTAGTTTGTGCCTCTTTTTCCAGTTCCTTAAGGCGGAAGCTCAAGTTAATTGACTTGAAACCTGTCTTCTTTTTAAACATAGGCATTTAAAGCAGAAAATTTTCCTCTAAGTACTGCTTTACCTGCATTCTACAAATTTCATATTTTAATTTCATTCAATTCAAGATATTTTCTAACCTACCTAATGATTTTTTTCTTTTGACACATGGGTTCTTTATAAGTTTGTTGCTTACTTTCCTAATATTTGAAGGTATTTCAAAAATTCTGTTGTTGAAAGGAATTTCAACCTGATTCAGTTTCATTGTAGTCACATGCATACCTTTTATGATTTCAGTAGTTTTAAATTTTTAAGACGTGTTTTATGCCTAGCATACAATCCATCCTGGAGAATGTTCATGTGCAGTTGGAAAAATCAACCTTCAGCAGAGAGTTAAGAACAGGGATGACATAATTTGGTTTGTGTTTTAGAGTGTTCTGGGTTCTGTATGGGAAATAGATTGTTGGGTCAAAGGGTGGAGTAGGGAAACCTGGGAGAGACTATTGCCCTAATACAGGCAAGAAATGATGATGGCTTTAACTAGGCTAATAATGCTGGAATGAGATATCAGTAGACTTATGACGAGATTGCTGATGGAATGGATATAGTATGTATGAGTGAGAAGAGTCAAGGATGACTCCCAAGTCTTATGGCCTAAACTAGATCCAAAGATGGTGCCATTTTTGAGCTAGAAAGCTCTGTAAGAGAAGCAGTTCATAAAATATCAGATAAAAGGTTTGTGAAGTGGTCTGTTTATTTCCCACCAAGCCTTCATATTTCAAGTACAGAGGAGAAAACTGTATCAGGTAAAACTAGGTTCTAAAAGCCAAGACACATCCTTGATTTAGGAGCCCTTACGTTTGCTGTCCCTTAGCTGAGCTTTGCTAGACATCCTGTATTTCTTAAAGCTCACACCTGGTCTCCTTGATTTTTCCAGCTGCTCAGAGAAAAATAGCATAATTACTCATCTTAGCAGTAAGTCCCCAAGAGTTTGACAGACCTACAGGAGAGCATTGAAAGAGAGAGAACAATAACTGCAAGGAAAAATGAAAGCCTTAAAAAGGGGCTATTCTGATGAGACCCAGGAGTTATAATGTGAGGTTGGTTTAGAATTTCTTGGGCAGCTTGTTACCCACAAGACACTAGAGTTTGGGGGAGGGAGGGAAGGGAAGATGGAATAACAGAAGCTGGATTTACCATTCCACCCAAAACAATGATTTTCAAGGCACTGTTCATCAGACAAAAAAGGACAGTGATCCTGAGAAACGATAAACAGTTTTTCAAGCTATCTTAAGATGGTCCCCACCCCCTGTGCCCCAAGTCCACTCTTTCTTTTTTTCCTCTTTCCTTCCTTCCTTTCTTATCCTTACCTGAGAACATTTTTTAAGTGCTTTGTGAGAGAGGACTGGAAAGAAAGAAACATTGATGCGAGAGAGAAGCATCTATTGGTTGCCTTCTGTGCTCAGACCGGGGATCAAACCAGCCACCTAGGTATGTGCCGTGACTGGAAATCAAACCTGCAACCTTTCCGAGATGACACTCCAGCCAACTGAGCCATGCTGGCCAGGGCCTCAAGTCCACTTTGTAGTAACAGAAAATAGAATAGTGGTTAGCAAAGGTTGGAGAGTAGGAGTAAAAGGGAGAGACTGATCACAGGGTACAAACTTTCAATTTTAAGATGAATAAGTTCTGGAGACCTTATGTACAGCATGGTGATTATAGTTGTTAATATGTATTGTATACATGATATTTGCTAAGGCAACTATGGGAGATAATGGATATGTAAATTAGTTTGATTGTGGTAATCATTTCACAGTGTATACATATATAAAAACATCATGTTGTATACCTTAAATATACAGATGCATTTTGACTTATGATGGTGTTATGTTCTGATATACCCATCGTAAGTTGAAAATATTGTAAGTCACAAATGAATTTAATACACTTAACTACCAAACACCATAGCTTACCTAGGCTACCTAAAATGTGCTCAGAACACTTCTATTAGTCTACAGTTAGGCAAAATGATCTAACACAGAGCCTATTTTATAATAAAGCATTGAATATCTCATGTAACTTACTGAATATTGTACTGAAAGTGAAAACAGAATGTTTGTCTGGGTATTTGCCATTAACATACACAGTTGAAAATACATGGGCCTGAAGAATGGTTGAAGCATTGAACTAAAATTAATTGCAGGTCGATGGGGATGTGACAGCAAAAGGTGCATCAATATCTCTGTCTTCTGATGAGGCTGAAGAACAGCTGATTTTTACTGAATGTTTCACTTTTGCACCATTGTAAAGGTGAAAAATTTTAAGTTGAACCACCATGAAGTCAGAAACCATCTGTGGACAGTTTGTTTTGTCAAAAATAAACTGAAATAATAAAGATTGCTTTTGGGTTGTGGGACAGGGAGAAAGATTGCCTACGTCAAGGAGATAGAGCTGGGGGTTCAGAGAGACTGAGGCAGCTAGAATTAAATAGTCAGAATACGAAAGATCTGCATATGGACCCTTTGAGCGTTTATCAGGGTGGATCAGTGCATGCCTGTGAGGAAATAACTCAAGACTGAGGAGAGAATAAGGTAAGTATTAAAGGGGAAGGTACCTGTTCCCATCAACCAGATTGGGAAAAATTTATAATTCATGTGGCATTGGGTGAGGTATTCAGAAAGGTCCTGCTTCAGTGGTAGAGAATAATCCCCTAGACTGAACACTGCTTCAGATCTGCCTAACAAATCAAAAAGGAAGACCTGAACGAATTAAATCCAAATAGCTTCCAACATCCCAGAACAAAGCTCAAGATGATTTATAGTATTATAAAAATATCACCCTGGCTGTATGGCTCAGTGGATTGAGTGCTGGTCTGTGAACCAAAGGGTCGCCGGTTTGATTCCCAGTCAGGGCACATGCCTGGGTTGTGGGCCAGGTTCCTGGTGGGGGGCACACGAGAGGCAACCACACATTGGTGTTTCTCTCCCTCTCTTTCTCCCTCTCTTCCCCTCTGTCTGAAAATATATAAATAAAAATCTTTTTAAAAAGAGCTTTAAAATAAATGTTTAAAAATACATTGATTAATTTTAGAAAGAGGAAGGGGGTTGGGGGGGAGAGGGAGAAAAAGAAAAATTGTTTTGTTGTTGCACTTATTTATACAGTTCATTCATTGATTCTTCTATGTTCCCCGACTTGGCATCAAGACCACAGCCTTGGCATATTGGGACGACTGTCTTAACCAACTGAGCTACCTGACCAGGGTGCATAAAAATATTGAGACAAAGTAAAACTCAAAATGCCTGGTAAGCAAAGATTACCAGGTAACAAAGAGGATGGAAAACATAACCAATGATGAGAACAATCAAGAAAAACCAACCCAGAGTTGACATAGTTGTTAAAATTAGCAGAGAAGTACATCAGAACAGATAGTACAGTTGTATTACATATGTACAAAAAGGTGGGTAGATATTTTAAAATACCCAAATCAAACTTCTGGAGATGAAAATAATATCTGAGATTAAAAAAATACACTGGATGGAATTATCATCAGTTAGACATTGCAGAAGAAAAGATTCACGAAGTTGAAGGCATAATAGAAACTATACAAAGTGAAATAGAGAAAAGAGAAAAATATTGTTAATAAAGAGAGTATTCTTGAGCTGTCATTAGACATCAAACAGCAACCTCCAGTGGCCTAATGTATGGGTAACTGGAGTTCCTGAAAGAGAAGAAGGGAGGGACAGGAAAAAATGCTTGAAGAAAGAAGGACCAAAATTTTTTCAAGCTTGAAAAAAAGTATAACCCACAGATCTAAGAAGCTCTATAATCTGCAAGCACAAGAAACATGAAGAAAACTAAACCAAGGTACATCATAATCAAATTGCTCAAAACCAATAATAAGATTGAAAATCTAAGAAGCAGCCAGGGAAAGAAGGGGCAGAAGTTATATATGTTCCGTACAGAGGAACAAAGATACGGGTGGACATCAGATTTCTCAGTGAGTGTAGGTGAGAAGACAATGGAACAACAGCTTTAAAGCACAGAAACACTGTCAACATAGAATCCCATAGCAAAAATACTGTCCAAAAATGAAAACAAAGTATAGGCGTTTTCAGACACCAAAACCTGGAAGAATTAATCCACAACTGACTTGCACTACAAGAAATGTTTAAAGGATGTACGCACTTCGTACAGATTAAAAATGGTATCAGTTGGAAGTCTGGAGCTACACAAAGGAATAAATATCAAGAAACGGTATTACATTCATACAAATAAAGATTATTTTCTTATTTAAAGTTGTTTTAAAAATGTGTAAACAAAAATAAAATCATGGAGTTTACAGTGTAACGTAAAATGTGGCAATAATAGTACAAAGGTCGAGAACGGAAAAATAAATAACTACTATAAGTTTATAAACTATACATGAAGTAGTATACTATAACTTGAAGGTAGACTGTATGGGTTAAAAATGTATACTATAAACTTTATAACAACTACTGAAATTAAGAGTGCAAACAAGACAACAAAGAAGATAAAACAGAATCATAAAAAATTCTGTATCAATATAAAAAAAAGGCAGATAAAGGGGAACCAAAAAAAAAAAAACATGACAAATACAGAACAAAGAGCAACACGATAGTATCAAACCTAATCATAGCAATAATCACATTAAGTGAAATTGGCTTCAGCATTCCCCGATTAAAAGGTAGTGGTTGTCAGATTGAATTAAAAAGCAAGATTCCGCCCTGATCGGGTGTCCGTTGGAGGGTTGTCCCAAATTCCAAAAGGTTGCAGGTTCTGTTCCCAGTCAGGAAGAGTATGAGAGGTAACTGATCAATGTTTCTCTCTCTCTCTCCCCTCTCCCCTAAAAGCAATAAACATATCCTCAGGTGAGGATTCCTTTTTTTAAAAAAAGCAAGATCCAATTACATGCTATAGATACAAAGCCAGAAAAAAACACTTAAACTGGAAGATTGGGAATAGATAACCTTGCTTATACTTATCAAAAGCTGGAGTGGCTATATTAATATCAGACAAAGCAACATTCATAACAAGGAATATTACTACAAAGAAGGTTGTTTCATAATGATAAAGGGATTAAGTAACAAGGTACAATAATCCCAAATGTTTATGCATCTATAAAAATATCTTCAAAATACATGAAGCAAAAGCTGATAAAACTTCAAAGAGAAATCCACAAATGTAGCTGGAGATATTAGTACCCCTCTCTCAATACAAATGGTCAGAAAGTCAGCAATGATATAATGGCTTGAACAAATCCAAGGTCACAAAGATTTACCCCTGTTTTCATGTAAGTTTTATGGTTTTAGCTCTCAAATTATTTAAATTCTAATTAGTTAGAATTAACATGTAGAATTCAGTACCTCAGCTGTATTCCCACATTTTTTAAGTGTTCATGTGGCTAGTGTCTACCACATTGGTCACTATAGATTTAGAACATTTTCATCGTCGCAGGAAGTTCTTTTGAACATACAGACTCCCACAAACCCCTCCTTGAAAGGAACATAGGAAATTCACTAAGGATTTGAACAGGTACTTCACAAAGAAATAAATAAATGGGCGTTTTCCTGTCTTGCAAGATGACATGTGAAAAAACTGAGAAGCTGGATACTAAGGAGAAAAAACCTGAAACCCAGAAGGCTGATGCTGGCAAGGTTAAAGGTTAATCTCAAGACTAAGATTCCTAAAATGGGGAAGCCCCGCTGCAGCTAAAACTGTGTCCTAGTCAGAGGAGTTGGCAGATATTCCTGGTCAGCTATGTATTCCTGAAAGGCCATGTACAAGGGGAAGTATTCAGCAGCTAAATCCAGGAATGAAAAGAAAAAGGAAAACATTCTTGCTACTGTCACAAAACCAACTGGTGGTGACAGGAATGGTGGTACCCGAGTGGTTCAGCTTTGCAAAATGACTAGATGTCATCCTACTGAAGATGTGCCTCAAAAGCTGTTGAGCTGTGGCAGAAAACCCTTCAGTCAGCATGTGAGAAACTGAGGGCCAGCGTCACTCCCGCGACCATTCTTGTCACCCTCATGGGCACCACCGAGGCAAAAGGGTGGTTTTCCTGAAGTAGCTGAGCAGTGGCTTGCTACTTGGGACTGCCTCTCTGTCCTTTCACTGAGTTCCCTCATGTACAGCATACCAGAAATTTGTCATTGCAACCTCCACCAAAATTGGTATCAGTAGTGTGAAAATCCCCAAACATTTCACTGATGCTTACTTAAGAAGTACAGACGCCAGGAGGGGGAGATCCTCCACACCAAGAAAGAAATACGAGATTACAGAGCAGCGCAGAATTGATCGGAAGGCTGTGGACTCGCAAATTCTGCCAGAAATCAAAGCTGTTCCTCAGCTCCTGGGCTACCTCCACTCCATTTGCTCTCACAAGTGGGCTTTATCTTGACAAACTGGTGTTCTAAATTTCTTATAAAGAACCTAATGAACTGATCTGTTAGTAAATAAATAAGTGGGCAAGTCCATGTACATAAAATTGTTCAGAGTTAAAGAATTCTGAATTGAAACAGAAATAGCACTTTTAGTCCCTCAGATTGACAATAACAACTTCCTTCAGGTCTTAACTCAGAAGTCACACCAGCAAGGCGGGCCTTCCCTGCCCACCCTGTTTAAAATTTCAAACCTAACCTCTTTGTTTCCTGCCTTTTTCCCTTAGCTCCTACTATTAATAAACCATATATTTAACTTATTCTTGTTTATCTCAGTCTCTCTTCTTTTTGAATGTAAAGCCTCTTTTACTCACTATTTATTGCCCCTCCAGTGGTTGAAACAGTCTAGATATAGCAGAAATTCAGATATTTGTTGTTGAATGAAAGCTGACAAGATATAGAGAAACAAGTACTTTCATACACTGCTGTCAGAGTAAATTGGTCCAGTCATTCTGGAAGTAGTTGTGTAGTATGTAAAAGTCTCAAAATTGTGCTTGCCCTTTGACCCAGCATTTCTCCTTCTAGGTATTTATAACATAAGGAAGTAATTAAGGATGTGCTGGAAGATTCAGCCACAGTGGAATGCTTTTAAAACTCTTGAACTCTGACATATTGGAAGGAATGTAGATTGTTTTTGAAATGTGGCAAGAATTATTTTGCAGAGTTGTTCAAAAAAGACTGACCTTTCTCTCCTGATACCTTAGCATTTTAAAAGATTGTTTTGTTACTGAGTTTTCTGACTTCTTTCTTAAGCAAAACTGAAACTTACCTATACAATTTTTTCCACAGGTCCCTTAATATGGACTTTGAAAATCAAGATAAAGAGAAAGATAATAACAATTCTTCCGGGTCTTTCAATGGCAACAGCAGCAATAATAGTAAGGCACTTTATGTCAGTCAACTTTCATACATGTAATTGTTTTGATTTGATTCTGCAACTTCAGTTAATTCGCTGGGTTCAAAATTTATGTGGTATAACAAAATCTAATCTGGTATAATTTGTTAAATTCTTATGTTTTGAATCAGAACTACTGATTTCTTGTGTACTGCTTTTAACTCAAGCATCAAAGCTTGCTACTGAGGTTCTTTATCTTTAAGATAAGCAAGATAGATTAATATCTGTCTGTGTATGACTTCATTTAAATACTTTGTTGAGGCTGATCATTTTGTAGGTGTTGATCGTAAATTCATTGACTCTTAGAGATAACTACCTGAAGTACTTGTAAAATTAAGCACTGTATCTCTTCTGATATTTAGATTTTATAAGAATACATGTTTAAAAAACAGAAGTGTGCTGTATGTCAAATGTTTAACAGCAGTATTCATAATGGCCAAAAAGTTAGAAGCAACTCAAAGATCCATAAGCTAGTGAATGAATAAACAAAATATGGTGTATCTGTATATGGCATACTGTTCAGCATTAAAAAGAATGAAGTACATGCTACAGCATGGATGCACCTTAAAACATTGTGCTAAGTAGAAGCAGCCAGGAAAGAATACATACTGTATGAATCCATTTAGATGAAATTTCCAGAAAGGCAAATACATAGAGACAGAGAGGAGATTAGTGGTTGCCTGAGCCTAGGAATGGGAAGAAGCATTAACTGTAAACTGGCATGAGGGAGTCTTCTTGAGGTGATGGTTATGGTGATGGTTTCACACTTGATGAATTTGCCACAAAAATAATTATTGAATTGTCCACTTAAAATGGGTGAATTTTACAAATTGCATCTCAATATAATTATAGAAAATTGGTAGTGCTTATTATAAAAAGAAAATTGAATTAGAAATAAGGAAAATTGCTTTGAATTAAGTGGTTGATACTGGATACTTACCATGCACTTGGCAATCTATTAGGTATATTGAAGGATGCAAAAGTACAACAGCTGGTCCCCAAGCTGTCACATGGGCAGTATGTCCAAAAGACTTTCCATGGGGTTCATAAAAACAATAAGACAGACATAAAAAATATCACTTCCCATGCTATTCCTATAGGAGATACTTTTGAACGTTAACGTAACCTCAGAACCTCCCTGAACAGCATCTCCTCTCAGTAGGTCAGAGGCAGCACCAGAGATGAAGTCATTCTGACATCCATGTGCAAAGAGTAAAGAGAAAGGCAAGTCGGGGTGAGCAATAGCAGGCCAGATCAGCAAGGAGCGCTTTTTTCCCTAAAGGAGATGAGTTTGACTTGCAGTAGTCAACTTGGGTTGGTGGAGAATTCATCATTCCAGGTGGGAAGAATGTAACAACAGGCACACAGGGGAGAATGAGCATGAATTTTATACGTTAGCATCACCACTGAATAGGGAGGAAGTACTAGGGATCTAATGTAAAGTTAGATAGAACATCATGGAAGAGCTTGGAAATTCAATCGGAGATCACTTAATATCTATTTCATTTTCTCTAGTTACTATAATATCCCATCAATGAAATTATACTTGCCCAGCTTTCACCCAGTTAAATGCGTTGTCCCCAGCAGTGTAAAGTGGGCATGATAAAGGCAGTAAACAGAATCAGTTAAACTTGAGTTTTTTCTTAAACTTATGGTGTTGGCCCTTCTTTGAGGTAAAATACTATACCAGTAAATTACCAGGAACCAGGTTAAAGCCAGTGTCAAGATCTGGTTTTCAGGTTAAATTACTGCATAGCATTTTCCTGTCTATCAAGATTTTAAACCACATCACTTTATATATATATATATTTTTTAAAATTATTTTTAGAGAGAAGGGAATGGAGGGAGAAAGAGAAGAAGAGAAGAAACATCGATGTGTGAGAGAAACACGTTGATCTGCCTCTCGCACACGCCCAACTGGGGACCTGGCCCGCAACCCAGGCATGTGCCCTGACCAGGGATAGAACCTGCAACCTTTTTGATTTGTGGGACGAAGCCCAACCCACTGAGCCATACCAGTCAGGACAAATCACTTCATACTCTTGAAACTCCTTTAGAAGTTCTGTTATATAGTCAGGCAGCTAACCCTTTAAGTACACAAATGATGTACTTAAACTAGATTATAAATTTGTTGTATATGTTGCATCACAGAAATCTAAAAGAAATAAAAGTACAGTTTTATCCTCAAATAAGTGGTTGAGTCAGTCCATACAGTGGAAGGAAATTACCTGGAACATCACTTTTTAAATTTCTCATTCTTAATTAGTGTATAAAGAATAGTAGCCCTGGCTGGTATGGATCGAGAGCCAGCCTGCGATCTGAAGGGTTGCTGGATTGATTCCCAGTCAGGGCACATGCCTGGGTTTCGGGCCAGGTCCCCAGTTGGGGGCGTGCAAGAGGCAATCGATTGATATATCTCCTGCACATCACTGTTTCTCTCCCTCTCTCCGTCCCTCCCTTCCCTTCTCTATAAAAATAATTAATTTTTTTTAAAAAAGAATAGTAGATGGTTATTCAAATGGTTGTTTTCATAAATCTGTCTCCCACGTTGTGCTGAATTATCCTCAACAAATACATTTCCTCAGTGCCTAATCTGAGCCACGGATACCAAAAAGATAAAAACAGATTAGGCTAGACTGCAGTTCAAGTTCATATAGTCAGGATCAACATAATGAAAGAAAAGGCTGTTGCAGAGAAGGTCAGTTTTTTATTATGGAGCAAGACACCATTCCGGATTGAAGGGATGGCATGGAGAATGGCCTGCATTTATCAAAAATCAAAGAATTAATAGCCTGAAAGATGAACAGATGAAGACAAGAGATTATATAGGTGCTAAAGAGATTGAAGCCCTCAATGATCACATTGTAGGGATGGGGGAAAGTTGTAAGAAAAGGGAGGTATGAATTTAGCGATAAGATTTTGACAAGAATGTTTTGACCTGATTGAAGGAGAAAGTGAGTAGTAGAAAGAGGTCTCTTAAAGGTTGCAGCTGCCTGCTCCAAAAATAAATAAGAATCAAGACATGAAAATGAGTGAACTACAGCTATGCATAACGGCACATTGTTGAGTGAAAGAAGCCAGACAGAGAAAAACAAATATTACATAATTTCATGTATTTAGTAAGTTTAAAAAACAGGCAAAATAAATATGCATTAGTATTTTAAGATGCATACTTGGGTAGAAAACACATAAAGCAAAGAAAAAAGTATAGTAACCCTTTGGAGCAAGGTGCAGACCGGAACTGGTCCAGGACTGTTGGGAATGGGGCTGCACAGTGGAAGGTGAGCTTGAATTTAATGCGTTTGAATCGTGCCAAAACCATCCCTCTCCCCCCTCACCACCCCCTACCCCACCCTCATGGTCCATGGACAAATTGTCTTCCAAGAAACCGGTCCCTGGTGCCAAAAAGGTTGGGGACCGCTTCTTTGGAGGAAAGAGAGAGGAAGTAGTGACTGGGGGGTGCACAATAAAGACTTCTGAGGTTGGCAAGGTCTTGTTTCTTGACCTGGGTGGTATTAGCTGTGTTATGATTCACTGTGCTCTACACTTTTGTTTCATGTACTTCTCCGTCTGTGTGCTATGTTTTACAATGAAAAGAGTCAGGACAGAGAAGGGTCCCTCAGGGTCCCCTCTCTGATGTTTCCTAATCATGCTCTGACTTCTATTTTCATCTGTACATCTGTCCCAAGGAGTCCGTATAGAGATTTTAACCTTGGCATATCAGACCTTCATTTAATTAGTATTAAATGGTTTTGTTAAAGTCCCCCCCAACCCCCATTACATAACATCTGGAAGTCCTTTACTAGGTTTCCCATATAATTTAGTTGAACTATGAAGATTGATGGAGATGTACAGTTGGAGTTCTCTTTATTAATAGAGATGCAGTATATACATCTTCATCTCCCCACCTAAACTCTAAACTTTGTTAAGATCTGCAAATGACTTTTTAAAATTCCTCATGTGGTCACCATGCTTCTCTCATGAAGGTACAAAATCATTAACATTCTTAACAGTTATCAGCAATACATTGCTGTATTGCCCAATGTCTGCTTCATGACCAGGCATTATAGCCTGTAGCCATGTTCATTGAATGCTGAAAATAATGTCTTTGTACTTAATTTTTAATTCTGTCATAATTCCTTTTCTTTATGTTGAGTTTTGCTTTAAAGATCATGCAGCTGCCCTTAAGTTCTCCGAATTATGGCTGCTCTATTTGCTTTGCTTTGTTTTGTTTTTTGGGAATATATTTTATTAATTATGTTATTACAGTTGTCCCATTTTTTTCTCCCCTTTATTCCCTTCAGCCCTGCACCCCTCCTCCCACAAACATTACCCAACTTAGTTCATGTCCATGGGTCATACATATAAGTTCTTTGGCTTCTCCCTTTCCTATACTCTTCTTAACCTCCCCCTGTCTATTTTGTAGCTACCATTTATGCAGCTTATCCCCTGAACCTTTTCCCCCATTCTCTCCCTTCCCACTGATAACCCCCCATGTGATCTCCATTTCTGTGATTCTGTTCCTGTTCTAGCTGTTTGCTTAGTTTGTTTTTGTTTTTGTATTTTTAGGTTAAGTTGTTGAAAGTTTTGAGTTTGTTGTCATTTTACCATTCATAGTTTTGATCATCATCTTTTTCTTAGATTAGTCCCTTTAACATTTCATTTAATAAGGGCTTGGTGATGATGAACTCTTTTAACCTTACTTTATCTGGGAAGCACTTTATCTGCCCTTCCATTCTAAATGATAGCTTTGCCTGGTAGAGTAATCTTGGATGTAGGTCCTTGCCTTTCATGACTTTGAATGCTTCTTTCCAGCCTCTTCTTGCCTGGAAGGTTTCTTTTGAGAAATCAGCTGATAGTCTTATGGGAACTCCTTTGTAGGTAACTGTCTCCTTTTTGCTGCTTTTAAGACTCTTTCCTTATCTTTCATCTTGGGTAATGTAATGATGGGTAATGAAGCCTTGGTGTGTGCTTCCTTGGGTCCAACTTTTTTGGGACTGTCCGAGCTTCCTGGACTTCCTGGAAGTCTATTTTCTTTGCCAGATTGGGGAAGTTCTTCATTATTCATTCAGATAAGTTTTCAATTTCTTGCTCTTCCTCTTCTCCTTCTGGCACCCCTATGATTCGGATGTTGGAGCATTTAAAGTTATCCCAGAGGTTTCTTATCCTCTCTTTTTTTTTTTTTTTTTGAATTCTTATTTCTTCATTCTGTTCTGGTTGAATGTTTGTTTCTTCTTTCTGCTCCAAATCGTTGGTTTGAGCCCAGCTTCCTTCCCTTCACTATTGGTTCCCTGTATATTTTTCTTTATTTCACTTGGCATAGCCTTCACTTTTTCTGCTATTTTGCGACTATTCTCAACCAATTCTGTGTGCATCCAAGATTACCATTGTTTTGAACTTGGCATCTGTTAGATTGGCTATCTCTTCATTGCTTAGTTCTGTGATCTGTTCTTTCATTTGGGCTTTTTTTTTTTTTTTTTTTTGCTTTCTGCACATCTATGATGTTGTGGGGGCGGAGCCTTAGGTATTCGACAGGGAAGGGCAACATATCACTGTCTTGTGGCGCTGTATGTGTGGGAGGGGTCTGAGAGGGAACAATGCCACTTGATCAGCCCAGCTGGCTTTCAGTCTCCTTCCTCTGCTACCCACAAGCAAATTGGGCCCTTCTGGTGCTGATTCCCGGGTGTGGGTGGGTTTGTGTACATTCTAGGACCCTGTGGTTCTCTCAAATGAACTTTCCTGTGAGATTGGCATTTTCTCCCACCGCGGCAACCCCCACAGGTTTTTACCTGTAGAGGTTTTATGGCTTTCTTTTCCCGCACTAGAACCCTGGGTTGCATGGTCTCTCTCACTCCCCACTTGTTCCTCCTGGTTTATCCACACGCAAATTTGGGTGCTGCCTTGCCACATGTCCTCTCGGCCCTGGCTGTCCATCTCCACCCCTCCTACCAGTCTGGCTAAATGTTTCTTTTGTAGGACTTCTATACAGTTCACTTTTCTGGCAGTTCCGGTCATTTTTTATTTTTAAATTATTTGTTGTCCTTCTTTTGGTTGTGCATGGAGACAGAGTATCTACCTACACCTCCATCTTGTCTGGAAGTCTTGCTCTGTTTTGAAGTCACTGGATTTTGACTAAAATTTCTAATTAATAGTTCCTCCCATTCAGGACCATTTTCTCCAGACCTTTGGGAGGTGCAGTATTGAAGTTGTGTACATTGTTTTAAGTAGCATATTGCGAGCGACTGAAGGAGCTTAGCTTGCCTTGTGATGTTGCTATCTGGTAAGCCCTCTTCGGCAGGCACCATCCTATAAAACTAGTGGAAGCCGTGTGTAGTGCCCCTGGTTTAAAACCTGTGCTTACTCTCTAATATTCTAGAAAGGTTCTTTGTATTCCATTTTTCATTTTAGTTGCAGAATGAATTTCTAACCTTTAGATTTATTATAAATATTTCTCATACCTGACTTACTAAACAGCCTGTGTTCTAGCTAGCCATTTAATTTTTCTGTTCATATTTTAAAGAAATATAATGAATCTATAAACTATGATGTTTCGTTTTACGGAAGAGGGGGTGTATTTTAAGATTTACAAATTTTTTAAAGCTCCTATTCTTACAGTATTATAAAAGTCATTCATTTGAAAAATCATTATTTTCTGTTGTGAAAGGCACCTGAAATTCTGTAGTTTCCTCTAGCTCTTCTTTGAACTATTGTAGAACACTCAGAAAAACTAAGTGAGCCCTGATTGGTGTAACTCGGTTGGTTGGGTGTCATCCCGCAGATCAAAAGGTCGCCAGTTTAGTTCCTGGTCAGGGCACATGCCTTGGTTGGGGTGCGTATGGCACGTATGAGAGGCAACCAATCGATGTTTCTCTCACACATCTATGTTTCTCTCCCTGTCTTACCTCCCTTCCTTCTCCTCTCTCTAAAAATAAAATCTTTTTAAAAAAACTAAGTGAAATTTAGAGATTTCTTAGTTTTGTCTGATAAATGTCCATAAGATACTTTAAGATATCACCCCCTTGGTTCTTGGGCCATGGTGAATGGGTTTCACTGTGATTCAGGAAAGACCTCGTCTCCAGATCCTTTGTTTCTCTTGACATATAGATCATTCTTCCTAAATTGAAGTGCCCTATTCCTAAGTGAATTATTTGACTTATCTACCCAGCCAGTAAGAAGCAACTTTGTTTTATAAAAATGTTTAATATTTTATTTCTTCAAAATTTCTAAATAGCTGTTTTGGGGACAAGTAAATCTAAACACCAAGAGCAAGTGTTAAATGTCGGTTCATGATTGCACAGCCTTTTGTGTCTAGTTATGTTCATCTTGGGTGCATCTTTTATTCCTAGTCTTCATTTAATGGAGAGACTTTTACTCTAATATTTCTTTACAGTAAAAATAAATGTATTAAGGTAGCATTGGTTAATAATTAATAAGCTTGGGGGTACAGTTCTGTAATACATCATCTGTATATTGCATTGTGTGCTCAACAGACCTCCTTCTGACACCATATATTTGACCCACTTACACTCTTCCTCTTCTCCTCCACCCCTCTCGCCTCTGGTAACCACCATACTGTTGTCTGTGTCTAGGAGTTTGTTTTTGTTTGTTCATTTGTTGCTTTCAGTTTTATATTCCACATATGAGTAAAATCATATGGTTCTATCCTTCTCTGACCTACTTTGCTTAGCATAATACTCTCAAGATCTATCCGTGTTGTCGAAAATGGCAGTATTTAATCCTTTCTTATAGCTGTAACTAGTACCACATCTTCTTTATCTAGTCATCCCTCAGAGGACATTTAAGTTGTCTCCATGTCTTGACTATTGTGAATAATGCTGAAATAAATTTAGGGATACATGTATCTTTACAAATAAATGTTTTCAAAATTTTCAGGTAAATACCCAAAAGAAGAATTACTGGGTCTTGTGTATTCTGAGGAAGCTCCATATAATTTTCCATAGTGGCCGTATCAATTTTCATTCCCACCAGTGTTGTATGAGGGTTCCTTTTTCTCCACATCCTTTCCAGTATTTATTATTTCTTGTCTTTTTTTTTTTAAGATTTTATTTATTTAGAGAGAGGGGGAAAAGGAGGGAGAGGTACATCAGTGTGTGGTTGCCTCTCACGCACCCCCTGCTGGGGACCTGGCCCGCAACTCAGGCACATGCCCTGACTGGGAATCAAACCAGCGACCCTTTGGTTTGCAGACCAGCACTCAGTCCTGTGAGCCACACCAGCCAGGGCTATTTCTTGTCTTATGGATAATAGGCATTCTAACAGGTGTGAGGTGGTATCTCATTGTGGTTTTGATTTGCATTTCCCATATAGCTGGTGAAGTTAAGCATCTTTTCATGTATCTGTTGGCCATGTTTGTCCTCCTTGTAAAAAGTGTTCAGGTTCTCTGCCCGTTTTTTAATCAGAGTTTGTTTTTTTACTTTTTTGTTATTGAATTATGTGAGTTCTTTATATATTTTGGATATTTACCCCTTATCATAGGTATCGTTTGCCAATATCTTCTCCCATTTGGTTGGTTGCCTTTTTGTTGGTTTCTTTTGCTGTGCATAAACCTTTTTGCTTGATGTGGTCCCATTCATTTATTTTTGTTTTTATTTCCCTTGCCTTTGGAGTCAAGTTCTTAACACCTCTCATGCCAAGGTCCATAAGTTTAGTGCCTATGTTTTCTTCTTTGTATTTTATTGTTTTGGTTCTTATATTCAGGTGTTTAACTCATTTTTAGTTAATTTTTGTGTTACGGTGTCAGCAGTCTAGTTTCTGTGTATTGCTTGTGACTTTCGAGTTTTCCCAACACCATTTGTTAAAGAAGATTTTCATTCTCCATTGTATGTTCTTGGCTCCTTTGTCAAAAATTAGTTGCCCATATATGTGTGGGTTTTTTTCTTGGCTCTCCATTATATTCCATTGGTCTGTGTGTCAAAAGACCCCCAACAGCCAAAGCAATCCTGAGGGAGGCCGGGGGGGAAGAACACCAGAGGTATCATACATACCTCTTGGCTTTAGATTATTCTACAAAGCTACAGTAATCAAAACAGTATGGTATTGGTGGGGGGAAAAAAGACACACAGCTAATGAAAATTCCTTCTTTAGTTCCTCTCAGGCACTTAATGATATCTCAGCAGGGTTCATTGGAAGTAGATCACACACAAGATAAAATTAGTGATCTCTTCATTCAGTGGTTATCATGTTTACCTTTTCCACCAAATATTCTATTAATGTTTCTCAACACTGGCTACAAAATAAAATTGTGTGGAGAGTTTTCAGCTGGGCCTACTAATGCCCAGAGGTTTCATCTTAATTGATCTAGGGTTGGACCTGGGCATTGTAATTTTTTTTTTCAAGCTCTGCAGGTTGATTCTGATGAGCAGCCAAGAATGGAGAACCACTATACTAAATCCTATTTTTTCCTTAAGATGTACCCATAATTTTTCTGATTTGCTGTTTTTAGATGTTTTGTTCTCGCCCTTCCCCATCCCCAAAAGTCAGTCCTCAGCTATTAGCAACAGTGGGGAAGAGTGAACATGAGTACAATAAACCCACAGAGGACAAGAAATAATTTTAGTCAGTGAGTTTAAGCCACCTTTTACCAAGCCTATACACAAGTGTGCATATGTACTCAAATAGATGAATCTGAATTTATACTGCCTTTGAATATTCTTGATTTTGGGTTTTTTTGGCACCCTGTTATCCAAATGGTTAGCACCTCAATACAACAAGTATTTTTTAGCAGCTACTATAATGAAGGCACTATGAGGAGAGTAAGGAGTTCGTAATCTCCCTGGGAAAGAAAGATTAGGGGCCTAGATAATCCGTCTCTTACATACTAATGTCTAGGCATTATATACTAATGCCTAGAACTGTCCGCATTCTAATGCGTTAATGTATCTAAAGTATATGGCATGGTGCTTATTACCTAGAGGTTAATATGTCCCTTTCTCTCTTCCAGGCATCCAGACTATTGACTCTACCCAGGCCCTGTTCCTTCCAATTGGAGCATCGGTCTCTCTCCTAGTGATGTTCTTCTTCTTTGACTCAGTTCAAGTAGTTTTTACAATATGTACAGCAGGTAAATGAATTTTTCTGTCTGTTCTTAACATTAACCCAAAAGGAAACGTGTTCACCTGTTCTTATCATCATTCAAGAATTAAGATTTATACATCATGCCATCTGTCAAGTTTTTCCTCACAAGCCTTACTGCTTTTCATTCCTTTACCCCTTTCTTGAACCACTTGACACACATGCCAACATAATCTGAACAAAAGGCCAGGGGTTTGAAAACTCATGAGCTTTATGACACCGAAGGAGGATAACTTTGGCTGTAGCTCCTTGTCTGGTAGGTTATCAGAAAGTCCAGTTTGGCAGAGTGGCCACTGGCAACCACTGCTGATGTTTCCACAGGTAGACACATTGATAACTAATCGAGATAATTTGACTATCAGCTCTCTGTTCAGTTCTTAAGCTAAGCAATGATGGAAATGTATAATACATGAACAAAACTCTAGACTTGTTGGGAGACAATCCCCTGGCCTGCTATTTATCTTTTCTTGTTGAGAAAGAAGAGAAAGAGGAAAACTACGTATGCTTCCCCCTATTTCAAATCAGTTTTTTTCTATATATATTTTTTCAGATTTTATATATTTATTTTTAGAGAGAGGGGAAGGGAGGGAGAAAGAGAGGGAGAAACATCAGTGTGTGGTTGCCTCTCATGCAGCCCCCTACTGGGGACCTGGTCCGCAACCAAGACATGTTCCCTGACTGGGAGTCGAACTAGTGACCCTTTGGTTGGCAGGCTGGTACTCAGTCCACTGAGCCATACCAGCCAGTGCTCAAAAAAAAAAAATTTTTTTTTTTAAGAGCTTTCTGTGCAGTGCTAAAGGAAGATATTTTTCTTCTTTGGTTAATTTGATTGTATCCATTTGTTGAGAAAAGTATTCTAGAAAATGATTGTTTCCATGAGTCATGCCTTTTTAAAAAAAGATGTTTAAAAACGTTTAAAAAATAATGTTTTAAATAATGTTTAAAAAGAAAAGCCACAACAAAATTTAACATGCTTTTTCTCTCTGTAGTTCTTGCAACGATAGCTTTTGCTTTTCTTCTTCTCCCGATGTGCCAGTATTTAACAAGACCCTGTTCACCTCAGAACAAGTAAGGAGTTGGCAATTTCCTCTAAATTATAAACTTGTATATTTTTCTTTCACGCTTGATAGCATTATTAGCAGTCTAAACTTCTTGTTTTGACTGGAGCACAATAAATGCTCGAAAACTGGGAAGCAAGATGTTTGATTTTTAAAACTGGAAGGTAGTACTTCCTTTTGTATCTTTTCATAGCAGAGGAAATATATACTAATCTTAGGAAGTCAGAGTCATTGTATTCTTCCTACTTAGATTATTGAAAGATGAGAAATTTCCTTTTAATACAAGGCTTTCATTCCTTTACTAGTGAATTAATAGGATATGAAAATTGTGGTTGACTCACAAATATTGTTTACCTTTCATCTTTGGTAACCTAGAATATAAACTAATCACTGGGGTTTAATCCCAGCGTTCACACCTCAACTCCTAGAGCTGTTGCTCCTTGGAAACAGTTCTGTTGCTAAGGGAGATGCTGTGTGCACTTAGGAAGACAGTCACGTGGGACAGCTACTTGTCCCAGGAATTTGTGATAACCAGATGGATTTACTATAAGTATTTATTCTTTTTTGCTAAATGAATTGAGTTATTAATTTTCCTCAGTGTTTTCCTCATAAGAACAGAATTTTCCCTATACAGAATCTCCAAAGACTGATGTTGTCATCTTAAACTTCTAAACACCCATGTTGCTACTTTGGGGTAAAAAGCACATTATCAAATGGGTTCAGAAGTATAATTACCTCAGCTCTCTATAGTTTACTCCAAAGAAGTCCGGGTATCTTTTGTATCTGGGTATCTAGGTGGTGGCCTGCTACTCTGATCTGGCCCTAATGAGCTCAAATCATGATGAACCAAAGGAGAGTTTGGTTATGGAACAAAATGTATTGCGCATTAGTCCAATAAATGTCATGTGTTTCCCAGGATTTCCTTTGGCTGCTGTGGGCGTTTCACTGCTGCTGAACTACTATCATTCTCTCTGTCTGTCATGCTCGTTCTCATCTGGGTTCTCACTGGCCATTGGCTTCTCATGGATGGTGAGTAATTAATATGTGAAAAGTTAGAATTTTAATACAGTTTATAAATAGTTAAAGTTCTCTGTTCTCCCTCCACTCTCTTTCTGTTAGTAATACTACTTCTAATTGCCGTTAGGTATCCGAAGATGGTGTTATGTGCTGAGTTTTTTATTATTTTTACTCACATTTTTAAGATTTTTTAAAAATTAGAACTTGAGATATAATTCACATACCACATACAATTTACCTATTTAAAATGTACAATTCAGTGGTTTTTAGTATATTCACAGAGTTGTACAACCGTCGCTACAGTCAATTTTAGTGCATTTTTATCCCCCATCTTCTAAATTCATATCTGTTAACAGTCACTTCCCCATTCTACCCACCCAGGCCCAGGCATCCACTAATCTACTTTCTGTCTCTGAATTTGCCTCTTCTGGACAATTCAGATCCAAGGATGTTCTGCTCTTGGTCAAATTGGATAGAATTTAACAAAAAGGATTTTAAACTTTTTTCTGCAATCCAGAATCAGTAACATAGTCTTAATAAAGAAGAAATTTTAAACCCTAAGGAGAGCTAAAACCTTATCCTTCTGTTTCAAGAGATTATTTTTCTCATTAAGTTACTTTAACCAACGGGAGAATTTGAAATTTTTATGCACCAAATTAATTAGTGAAAAACTCTAAAAGCTGCATCATATTAGGGAACAGACTATAGAGTGGATCGCAAGCTCTGTAAAATTATATGTAAATGGTTTCTTTCTTTTAATCTTCACCCATAGACATGCTCATTGACCCTAGAGGGGGGGAGGAGGGAGGGAGAGAGGGAGTAAAACATCGACGTGAGAGAGAAACATCGATCGGTTGCCTCTTGTACGTGCCCCAACCAGGGACCAAACCTGCAACCTGAGTGCCCTGACCGGGAATCTAACCTTTTGGTTTATGGGACCAAGTTCCAACCAAGCCTTACCAGCCCAGGTGCTATATGTTATTTTAATCAAAGATGATATATACAGAAAGAGCACTTAAAAACATACAAAACATATGTATTTTTAAATATATTTTTTGTTTAAGAAGATGAAATTTTAGTGATGGAGAATACATCAGTGGTTATATGGGGAGGAGGGTGTGACTGAAGAAATAGCACAGGCGTTTTATTGGGGTGGTAACAGCTTTTCCATATACTGAGTGTGGTGGTGGCTCCACAAATCTGTTAGAATTCATAGAACTGTACCTTTAAAGAGCAACTCTCAATTTTACTGTTTGACAATCTTAAAATTTTTAAACATGCTTATAATTTTGAATATATCATTTGTTTTTATATATTTATTGTCATAGTTGTTCAGTGCTGGGGTTTTTTGGGGGGGTTTGTTTGTTTGAGTGCCTACCATATACCAAGTATTCAAAGTCAAAAGCAATTCCTTGCGGCTATAGATCTGGTTGGTTATCGTTTAGACTCATAAGCATATCTTTAATGACTTGGAGTGGGAAGGTGGGCGTCAAAGTCCCCAGTGTCTGGACAGCTTCGGTATTATTTTAGCATCATACATTGCCTTATAAAAAATTTACTATCATCATTTGCTTCAATTACTTGAGTGCCCACTATTTATATAAGCATTCTGAAGTACAGTATTTAAAATGTTTAAGTGGTTGTCAGAACTGCTAAATTTTCTAAATCAGATATCAGTGCTTTCCGTACTCTTATGAATTGGTTTTTGATACTTCAGTGTCTGGAGATTGATAAAAAGTTGAAAAAAAGACATGACATATGAAGTCACACAAGTTGCTTGCCCATCTCGTGGTAGAAGGGTAATGTCTATTTTTTATATACTTATTATTGAGAGTGATAAAGTGGCAGGTATGTGTGCTTGACTTTTCCTGAGATTAACTTTTGGTTTCTGCAGCAGAATGATTTAACTAAAAATAGTACAGATATAAATTGGACACACTTAACTCCATCTACACAAATGTTATGTGAAATGAGACAGTGAAAGACCCACGTTTGAACCAGACTAAATATAAACAGTAACCCCCTAACCAGGACCGATTAGTCGTAGGCCAGCGGACTCAGAGTCCGTATGATGACAAGTGCTGCCCAAAGCACCTTGAGGCCTCTTAGTCCCCTGGGTGTCCTGAGGTTCCCTGTACTCCCACTGCCTGCTCTCGGTGACTCTACTCTCATGGACTCCTTATTCATGTGTCCAGACACACATGATGCTATTTACAGGTTTTGCTAAGGGTTTTAAGTCTACTAAGCTACTGACCCAGAAAAGATCTGACATCAAAGTAGTAAGCAGTATGTATGTTCTTTATACTCTTAGCTCTACCCTACCCAAGCATTGCATAGAAAAAAATACCCATTTACTGGTAGTGCGTCACTAAAAAAGGAAAGGCGGGCGCGTGGAAGATGACATTCTTTTCAAAATAAACTGATTCACACAGCCATCTGAAACATATTTTAGAGCAAGTAGGCAGAATTTTCTCCATTGTACTTCTGCAGGCGGGGGCTGGGAATATGCTAAATAGCCTCACTAAAGGAAAAACGGGATCTGCAGCTCCCAGTAAGGCACGCCGAAGGGGCATTCCACTGCAGCATTCTTTACATAACCTGTAGAGTCAGTAGAAAAATGGCAATAAAAAACAAACCATTTTCCCAGTGATCACTACCAGAAATACATTTCCATTGTGAAAATCACCTAAGAATTGAAATTTCTTTGACTGTTCATTGAAGTTCCCATAAACCTTAACTGACCCTAAGCAGGAGACCTTTACATCATTTTCTCTTATTATTGGTATTTCCCAATGTTTATATCTTCTTCCTACCAGTTTGCACTGGTTAAACTGTCCTTGTAAATAATTAGAGAGTTCTCCCTCAAAAAGGAAAAAAGAGAGCCTTTGAGCTTTTTCATTGTTTTTCGGATGAGTGATATATGTTTGACTTGTTTTCTACTATTACAAAATATATAGCTTTCTAGCCATGGTCTTTAATGTTCTGGAATATGTTCTTCTCTGATGTAGAAATTAACTTGCCAGATTTCTCTGCAGAAACAGAAATCATCTTATAGGCAGTGATTTGGTAGTAGACGTTTTTTAAATGAGAGTTTCTTAATTAAAGCCTATTTTTGAAGTTAATTTAGAGTAAAAACAGTGATAAATGTGGTTGTTTTAGAGCTAGGTATGAAGTGTATTTTCAGGGTTATACTACGAAGCATTAATAAGAAGGAGCTTCAGAGTTTCCTTGAGCTAAACCTAGAGCTTTTTTACATCTACTCTGTTTCATCTGGTAAATTAACCTTTTAAATTTGGGAAAGTTTTGCAGGGGTGTCCAACCTTTGGCGTCTCTGGGCCACACTGGAAGAAGAGTTGTTTTGGGCCACACAGAAAATACATTGCAACACATAATAACAAAAAAATCTAATGTTTTAAGTAAATTTTCTTTCGATTTTGTGTTGGGCCATATTCACAGCCATCCTGAGATGCATGCGGCCTGTGGGCTGTGGGTTGGACACCCTTGCTTGAAAGGATTTGACCAGGAGGTATTGTGCTGTGTTAGGCTGAAAACTGATGAATCTTGTGCACACACTCAGTGGTCAAGGATCACTCAGCCGAGTTCACAGTCTGCGTCCCCTGACCAGTTCAGGGGACAGAAGAGTCTTAAAGGTGTCTAGTCCAGCCCCCCGTTCTGTAGCACTTGCTACTAAGCTATGATTAGAAAATGTTCAGTGCCAGAAATCTAGCAATTGATATTTTTGTTTTAAAATGCTAGACTTTGGCGCTTAGTCCATAGGGATTAGCTTTCTAGAGATCTTAGAAGCAAGCACTGTTTAAGACTTTGTAGGTTACATAATCCTTTTCAAGAACATTTAAGCTCGGTTTGGTGTCATTGTTTTTGTCCTTGGCCCTACTGGTTGTGTAAGACAGGGTGATACAGAGATTTTATCAGTAATAGATTGAAAGTAACTATAGCTAAGTGACTGAGATTAATAATTTACTTCCCTAACACTGTTGCTTAATTTACATTTAACCAAAAAGTAAGATTGTTAATAAAGCTATTAAGAGAGTCTTGGGAGTTTCTCAGGCAGCGTGCAACAAGGGAAAGTTCCCATCCCTCTTCATTTTGGCTCAGAAAAGCCCTTAAGAGAAGTAAGATGTTTTTCAGGGTTACTTGAAGAAAAAGAGAAGAAAACTAGGTGAATAGTTGAGTGTTTCTTGGGTATAAAACATAGCTTGTGACAGTATTCACCTGGGATAGTCATTCAACAGAGTTATATTAAGAACCTTCTCTGAAGTGGCAAATGGAGTGCATTCTGCCTCTTCAAACATGGACCTTCAAGTACAGTGTGGAGACTGGTTGGTATGGAAAGAGGTTATTGATCAGCGTAGATGGAGAGAAGGAATAGGTTGAAGAATTAGGAACAAAGGGAGGTGGACCCTGAGCTGAACCTGTGTGGCACAGCGCTCATCTGGGTGAGTTTTGCCTGAGGGTATGTGGTTTTATGATAGACTGGCTCCACCTCAGAGTAGGAGACCTAGGAATGACGTGATCCAGTTTTTGTTCTTGTTTTGTTTTGGGGTTTTTTTTATAAAGATTTTATTTATTTTATTTTTAGACAGAGAGGAACAGAGGGAGAAAGAGGGGGAGAGAAACATCAATGTGTGGTTGCCTCTCTCCCACCCCCTACTGGGGACCTGGCCCGCAACCCAGGCATGTTCCCTGGCTGGGTAATCGAACCGGCCACCCTTTGGTTCACAGGCTGACCCTCAGTCCACTGAGCTACACCAGCCAGAGTGAACCAGTTTTTTACAAGGGCAGTGGAGAGGAAGTGGGGAAGCACGACCAAGGTTTTCAGTAACAGTAAAGATTAACACCCTAAAATGGCTGAAATTCAGTGTACATAATGAAAGACTGTGATAAGTTGAAAATGAACCCAGAGTTTTTTGTTTGAAAGCTTAGGAATAGAATGACATTGTCTAGAGCAGTGATTTTCACCCAGTGTGCTGCAGCAGGCATGATGGTATGCCACAAGACTTGAAGTACCTGTTTAATCAGGGGCACTGGCCTCTTTTTTCTTACACTGTCAAAAAAAAAAAAAAAAGACAACAACCAACACAACAATAGCTTGTCTGTCCAGTGGATTTCCAGACCCCTCCTTTCAGTTATCATCAGTCAGTTTTCAGACCCTCAGTGCCCACATGCACTCCTGTCTCTTACTGTCCACCTCAGGTCTTCATTTCTTTCTTTGTTTCCTCAATGCTTTGCCCTCTGTTTTCACTTGTAAATTACTGGACAGGTCACCCTCTGCTACCCTACACCATTTCCCCAGCCAGTATTTCTACCCAAACATGGGTTGACCTGTTCTTTGGCCATTAGTTCCCAGCCTCTGTCCCAGGGGCCTCCTGCCCACCACTGACAGCTGTTGTCCCTCCAGCTGCAGAGCTTAGGCCCGCCAGTGTCCTGAGTTTTTATTGACGACACAGCCAAACATTTGTTTCGTAAGATAATTTAATGGGAAATCGTTATTTTAAAAAAGGAATGTGGTTTGATCTTATTGTGGGCCTTAAGTATACATTTTATAATGCCTTAAACATGTTTCAGTCATTCCTTTGCACCTTGAAATGTTTCAGTCTTTGCAAAGCCTTAATTGGCTCTAACCTGTTAATACATTAATGCAGTTCATTATATTCATTTGAAATGACATGAATTTGCATCTGTTTTATCAGTTTGGTACTGTTTTTATAAACTTATTAAAAAAATTAAAGGAGACCTTAGTAAAAATGAGATTATTATAAAGTCAGGGATTAAGTCTCTTTACCGCATCTCTCCGGAATACACTCTGGAGCTCAGTGAATGCTTGATAACAAAGACAGGAGGAACAGAGAGTTTTTCTTTCTAGTTTTGCTACTGTCTTTCCAACCCTTTTGTGTTGTAGGATGGGAATTATTTTTCTCTTCTGTTTGAGTTCCTAAAGTAGGAACTCATTAAATATTAGTTGAATTGATATATCCAAGTGTCCAGGGCATGCGAAACTGCTACACAGGCATAGCCTCATTTTATTATGCTTTGCTTTACTGGGCTTCACAGATCATGCATTTTTTTACAAATTGAAGGCAGGACCCTCCACTGGCAAAAAGAATGTAACTTTATTGTCATACTCAGTTAATTGTGGTGGACTGGAACCAAACCCATATCTGTTAGCTATGCCTGTATCTGCCCACTTTGTTACTTACATACTTTGACAATTTACCAAACCTATTAAAATGATACACATCTGTAACATGGCTTTACTTGCTTTTCTTACTTTCCTTAGACTAATTTGAGATTTGAAATTGAGAGAACATAATTTTTCATTTATTCAGCAAATACTTGTTGAATATCTACTCTGTCAAGTGCTAGGGATCCACAGAAAAAATGAGCCATGGTTCCTGTCTACCAGGAACGCCTAGGTCAGTGAATGAACTGCTGGTATATAGATAATCACACTGTTGTAGAATGGATGCCAAGAAAACAACTTAATCTGGCTAGAATAGGAAAGACTCCCTGAGGAATGGCTTTCTGTCCTGGCCTCTTTAAGAATGAGAATGAGCCCTGACTGGTGTGGCTTAGTTGGTTGAGCATCGTTCCACAAAGTGAAAGGTTGCCAGTTCGATTCCTGGTCAGGGCACGTGCCTGGGTTGCGGGATTGGTTCCCAGTAGGGGTATGTATGAGAGGCAGCCAATTGAGGTCTCCCTCCCTCCCTCCCTACCTCTCTTCCCTTCTTGCTAAAAATAAACAAACAAAATATTTATTTCAAAAAAGAACAAGGATGAATTTTCCAGGGAAAGAAGCCCAGGACAGGGCCTCGGGGTAGAGCATAAAAGAACATAGTATGTATTGAGCAGAGTGATCCTATCTGAGGGGCCGCAGAGCAGAGCAGCCGTGCTCTTAAGGACCTTACATTTTAGTTGTGCGGAGAAAAATTTTTTTAAAAGGACACATCATGTCTCAGACTTTGAGAGAGGTAAGGAAAAAAATAAGGATAGAGAGGAATGAGGTGCTGGAACAGTGTCCCTGAGTAGATAAAAGGGGGTGTGCTACAGGATGAGTTGACTCCCAAGTGAGGAGCAAGGACGACGCAGCTGCAGTGATGGAGGGGGCAGGAGACTGAGGCCGCGGAGTGCTGGCCGACTGTGTCTGCAACTTTATCAGAATGGAGAATCCACCCGGGCTGGTGTGGCTCAATGGATTGAATGCAGGCCTGTGAACCAATGACCACCAGTTCAATTCCCAGTCAGGCACATGCCAGTAGGAACCTGTGGGCCAGGTCATCAGTAGGGGGCGCGTGAGAGGCAGTCACACATTGATGTTTCTCTCCGTCTCTTCCTCCTTCCCTTCCCCTCTCTCTAAAAATAAATAAAATCTTTAAAAAAAAAAAGTGGAGAATCTCCTGGGTCTTATACAATTGAGCACTATCTGTAGTATGAGAAAATGAATTTCCCCAAATACCAGTAGGTCAGACTGGGCTCAAGTGGGTACTTTGTACTGTAGAGTATGAAGTCTTAGACTGGAGCTTAGGGCTACCTGAGTTTTGAGGGAACCTTACAGCTCTGTTAGGCTTATAAGCCACATAGCTCGTGGAAGGGGGTGCTCCTGCACTGCACGCTGACCGCCGTCTCCTCCCCCAGCCCTGGCCATGGGTCTCTGTGTCGCCATGATCGCCTTCGTCCGCCTTCCCAGCCTCAAGGTCTCCTGCCTGCTTCTCTCAGGGCTCCTAATCTACGATGTCTTTTGGGTAAGTGCCTGTTTCCCAGAAGCTGCAGTTCTCCTTTGTGTTTAATTGAAGTCTAAGTATCTAAAGTCTGGGTAGCTGGCATACCTCCCATCTAAGACCACTCCCCCCAGTCCTGAGCTATATGTGTGAAAAGGTGAGCAGGCAGTTGAGTCTTTCTTTCTTGAGATGTGTTACAGGGGAGACATGTGTCACAGTGTGGAAGAGGGAGCAGGCAGGCAAAAGTTCTTGGCTCTGGGAGCAAAGATTTTCCCCTCAAAATACACAGCCAAAAAAGCTTGATGATGTAGTATGCTGAGACTCTGCTCTTAACAAAGAGGGCCATTGCTGAAATCACATTGCTCCTAGCTCCCTCTGTTAAAGGTCACTCTCCATTCGGCAGGTGTTTTTCTCTGCCTACATCTTCAACAGCAATGTCATGGTGAAAGTGGCCACCCAGCCGGCTGACAATCCTCTTGATGTTCTTTCCCGGAAGCTACACTTGGGGCCCAATGTTGGGCGCGATGTTCCTCGCCTATCTCTGCCTGGAAAATTGGTTTTCCCAAGGTAGGACCAACACATCAGGCCTCAGGCCTCATGACACACTGCCTTCCTGTTCCTTGATTAATCTGTCTTTGTCATCAGCGTTTTAATCCTGAACTGGACAGGGTTGTGAGTCAGCATCTCTGTCTTAAAAAGGAGAGAATATTGACTTGACTTGTAAAGTTTTATCACTGAGTGATTCAGGTGCTGCTTTTTATTATTGATTAACATCTCAAACAACCATACGTTACTACTGTTAACATATTTTAAAGTTGGCTGGAGAGAATTAACAGGAGATTCTGGAACTTTTTACTTTTAAGATGTTTGCAAAAAATATGTCCTAATGCTTAAATTATATAGTTCCTGGTAATATAACCTGGGAAGAATTAATGTGCTGCTTTAATCTCTTGTGCCTGTTAGTAACTAGGTGCTTATTTGAAGTCTCAGCAATGAATGTGTGACAAATAGTGAATTCCTTGGCATTTCCAGAGGTGGCAGTGCTTAAGCAGATCACTTGCGGTCACCTACAAGTGCTCTCCTGAAGCACGGAGGGGCTGGGTCGAAGGCCTCTATTGCTAGTGCTCTGTGCTTTTTAATCTCCAAACTCTTAATAACTAGTGTTCAACCAGGGGAGATTTCCATCTACCATTCAGGTAAGTTCTCTGATGTCTGAAAAAGCTGACCTGGCACAGGAGGAGGAGAATAGGCTTGTAGAGTGTGGCATCCCTGACCTATGGCACTGCGTTCCAGCTCCACTGGCAGTCACTTCTCTATGTTGGGCATTGGAGACATTGTGATGCCTGGACTCCTGTTGTGCTTTGTCCTTCGTTATGACAACTACAAAAAACAAGCCAATGGTGACTCCTGTGGTGCCTCTGGACCCGCCAACATCTCTGGGCGCATGCAGAAGGTCTCCTACTTTCACTGCACCCTCATCGGATACTTTGTAGGTAAGAGAACCAGAACCCAGAACGTGAGTTTGGATCCCCTCTCTAGCTGTCCCCACCCCCTGAAATTAAATCAGGTCTTCCAGCTACAGGTGCTGGCTAGAAGGAGAGCAGCAGGTTGCTGCTCATAGCCAGCCAGCCCCAAAGGGAGCCGCTTCACAAGCCCGTGAGGTGATAGATGCCCTCTCCACTGGCCAGCCTGGTTCTCTGTGTCTGAGGAACATTGTAGCCAGAGGTGGATTAAGGTCGGTTGAGGCCCCGGGCGCAGAAGAAAATATTGGGCCCCTTAAGAAGAGAGAGAGAGACAGGGAAGGTAAAAATACATGCCTTCAGAAGTCGGGGTCCAGGGCGCGCGCCCAGTGTGCACGCCGTTAAATCCGCCTCTGATTGTAGTAAGAGTATAGTTTGGCCTCAAGAGTCAAGAACACCTATCCTGTAGTAGTCGTGGGTCAGTCTGTATGCTTAATTAAAAGTCTTCAGTTTGAGTTTAGTGAATGTTATGTGTGTTTTCCTTCGCTTGTTCTGTCACCTCAGACTCTCCTTAGGCTGTTCTTTCTCGAGCAGCCCACTGACAGGCAGGTAGGAAGAGGCCAGTGCTGGGGATAGCGGTAACCTGGCTGCAGCCGCGATGAGTGCAGCAGAGAGAGACGGAAGGAGCCCCTCTCTCCCCCCGCTGCCGCCAGCACTTCGCCGACCCCAGAGCACTTTCATGGACATGGGCCCCTTCCAGTCCCAGGACCCTGAGGGATCGGGGCAAACGGTGTTATCCCTGTCAGGTAGAGGGGGAGGCTCCGAGAGGAGAAATGCCTTAACCGAGGCTACATAGCTGCTGCAAGTAGCAGAGTTGAAAATGAACCCAGGTCTTGTGCCTCCAAGCCTAACATCACCTATGACAGCAGACAGAGGGAGACCAGGTACATTCAGGGCTGAAGTGAGGGCTTGAAGCAGAACCAGGGCAGAGGGGAGCTGAGCTAGTCACGAGTCCTTGGAATTCTAGGGTTTTTTATTTTTGTCTTTTATTTTATTTTAGAGAGAAGGGAAGGGAGAAAGGAAGGAAACATCAATGCGTGGTTGCCTGTCACATGCCCCCCACTGGGGAGCTGGCCCACAACGCAGGCATGTGCCCTGACTGGGAATCGAACCAGCAACCCTTTGGTTTGCAAGCTGGCACTCAATCCACTGAGCCACACCAGCCAGGGCTGTTTTTGTCTTTTTTTTTTAAAACTGCTGTTTCATGTTTCTTTAATGGCCCGTTGCTGGGCACTTTATATCCTGTCCATTGGATGGACTATGTCACACTGGATCTATACAATCTTGAGACTGACAGAATAGGCATCCAGGTATCAGGCACTGTCCTCTCTCAAGGTTTGGAGTTATTCACGAATGCTTCTCTGTCCTCGTAGGTCTGCTCACAGCTACTGTGGCATCTCGCATTCACCGAGCAGCCCAGCCTGCCCTTCTCTATTTGGTGCCATTTACCTTGTTGCCACTCCTCACGATGGCCTATTTAAAGGTGAGAGAAGGAGTTACAAACCTGTGAAAGCAGTAATTTGGCATTGATCCTGGACTCTTGGGTATGTGTTCTCCTTGCGGGAGGTGGTTCTACTGAGGCCCCAGAGCTCTAGATCTTGACGGTGGGGTTTTGTTCTTTCATTTTGCTGCCCTGATATTAGCACCCCCTTTCAGACTCTTGTAGCCACTGGCAGAAAATGCTAATGAGTTAGACTACCATACCACCTGCACATGGGTAACTAACTGAAATCCCTAGAACCCAGCTGCAGAGACTTCCCGCTCCTCTTAAAAATAGTACCATGTTTCCACCTAACAGCTTTTTTAATACTCTGCATTAAAGTTTGGAAATAGGAGTAAGCAGAAGCAACACAGTGTCAGCACACCCACTGGCCATTCTCCAGTGAGCTGCTCTGTCAGGCAGGCTTAGTGCCTCAGGCGCTGTAAGTGGCTCCTCGGCTCCAAGTGGCTTTCCAGAGCTACTTGGCACAGAAAGCCTGCCCAGAGGTCGCTTCTACAGGGGGCGCTTTCAGTACAGAAAACCAGATAGAGACTCTAGAGAACACTAGAGAGCACAGGAGTTCTCTGGGGCAGGAGGAGCTGGGGAGCACCACTATTTACGCGCCCTCTCCTCTTCCTTACAGTGGGTGGCAGGGGCTCAGTCCAAGTGCTCTGGCCTGCATGCAGGGTCTCTGCAGTGTGTTCCCAGACACATTGCTGGAGTCTGTTTCTGCCTGAACAAAGGGAGTGGTGGGATCAACAGGGCATTATTACACTCACCTGGCCACCCCACTTGGAGCTGCTCCAGCTCACTAGGCCACTCCCCCGACACCCTAAGCACCTGCTCAGCTCCTGCTGCCCTGCCAAAACCACCCTGCCTGCACAGTCCACCCAGAGCTTATACTTCAGCATAAAACTGCTTCCCCAAGAGCGGAAGAGACAGCGATTTTCTGTTATTCATTGAAGCTAATATAGAAAGTCAAACAAAATGAAAGACAAAAGAATATTTCCCAAGTGAAGGAAATATTCCTTCACTGGGGGCTTGGCCTACTGCCCCAGCAATGTGCCCTGACTGGGAGTCAAAACGGCAACCTTTCCGTTCACTGGACGACGCCCAACCCACTGAACCACACCAGTCAAGGCTAGCAGAGGATTTTAGTACTCCATTCATATCAATGGCTAGATCTTTCAGACAGAAAATTAATAATGAAATAATGACATTAAATGTCATATTAGATGAGATTACTCAGTAGACATTTATAGAACATTTCATCCAGAAACTGCAAAAGACACATTTTTTTTTAAGTGCACATTGAACATTCTCCAGGGTAGATGACACATTAGGCCACAGAGCAAGCCTCAGTACAAGAAGACTGAAATCATAGCAAGCATCTCTCCTGACCACAGTGGCATAAAACTAGAAATCAGCTACAGGGGGGAGAAAAGTGAAAATACAGCTTTTCAAAATTTATGGCATGCACCAGGAGCAGTTCTAAAGAGGGAAGTTCATAGCTATGCAAGAAAAATCTCAGTCTAAACTCTGTACCTTAAGGAACTAGACAAAGAACAAACAAAATCCCAGTGAGTAGAAGAAAGGAAATAATTAAGACCAGGGTGGAAATAAATGAAATAGAAATTAAAAACACAGTACAAAAGATCAGTAAAACTAAGAGCTGGTCCTTTGAAAAGATAAATAAATCTATAGCCAAACTCATCAAGAAAAAAAGAGAAGCAGGATGTGGGTTCTTACCAGAACCTAACTATGGTGGCACTAAGGTCTCAAACTTCCAACCTCCAGAACTGATAGAAATAAGTTTCTGTTTATAAGCACCCACCGCCAAAAGGAGTTCAAATCATAAATGAGAGGTTAAAATTGATTCCATAGGAATACAAAGAATCATTAAATACTATGAACAATTATGCCAGCAAATGTGACAATCTAAAAGAAACATGGATAAATTTCCAGAAGTATATAACCTTCCAAGACCGAACCAGGAAGAAATAAAAACTCTAAATGGACTATGAAATACTAGCAATAAAATTGAAGCAGTAATTTTTTTTTTAAAAACTTCCAACAAATTAAAGTCCAGGACCAGAGGGCTTTATAGGTGAATTCTACTGAATGTTCAAAGAAGGAAATTAATACTTATCCTTGTTAAACTATTTCAAAAACTTGAAAAGGGATGCTTACAAACTTATTTTATAGACCAGCATTACCCTGATACCAAAACCAGGTAAAAACATTACATCATAATAATAATAATATTATAATAATAATAATAATGGCAACTCATTATGCTCTTTCAACATGGATATACAAAAATTAACAATATTAGCAAACTAAATTCAGCAATACGCTAAAAGGACTATATATCGTGACCAAGAGGGATTCATCCCAAGGATGGTTGAACATCTTCAAATCAATCAATGTGCTACATCACATTAACAGAATAAAGGATAAAAACCATATGATCATCTCAGTAGATACATCTGTTGGATTGTGAAATGGATATTTCAACATCCTTTGATGATAAAAACTCTCAACAAGGTAAAGAAGGAATATCTCTCTGAATATAATAAAGGCAATACAAACTTAGAGCTAACATCACACTCGGTGGTGAAAACCTGAAAGCCTTTCCTCTAAGATCAGGAACCAGACAAGGATGCCCACTATTACTTCTATTCAACATAGTATTGGAAGTCCTAGCCACAGCAATCAGACAAAACAAAGAAATGAAAGGTACCCCAGGTTAAAAAGGAAGAAATAAAACTCAGTATTTGCAGATGACGTGGTACTATATACAGAAAACCCTATAGACTCCACCAATAAACTACTTGAACTGACAATGATTTCAAGTGTTTGTGGGATGTAGAGTCAATGTACAGAAATGTTGCATTTCTATACATCAGTATTGAACAATAAGAAGAAAATAAGACAGTTCACTTACAATTACATCAAAAAGTGTAAAATAAAGTATTAAGAAAAAAAAATCAAAGAAGTGAAAGACCTGTACTCTGAAATTATAAGACATTGAAGAAAAAACTGAATGAGCTACAAATAAATGGACGAATATACCTTGCTTATGGATTGAAAGGATTAATATTGTTAAAATGTCCTTACCACCTCAAGTAGCATACAGATTCGGTGTAATCCCTATTAAAATAGCAAAGATAGTCTTCTCAGAACTCATCCTGAAATTTATGTGGAACCACAAAAGACCCCAAATAGCCAAAGAAATCTTCAGAAAGAACAAAGTGGGAGGTATCATGTATCCAGATATCAAATTATATTACAAAGCTACAATAATCAAAACAGCATGGTGTTGGCATTTAAAAAACAGACCACTGAAGTATAAAGATCCCAGAAATCCCCACTGATGTGGTCACTTAATCTACAACAAAGGATACAGGGTATACAGTCCATGTGTATCTTTAAATAAGTGGTGAACTAGACAAATGCAACAAAGTGAAATTGGACCACTTTCTTACATTATACACAAAAATAAGCCCAAAATGGGTTAAAGACTCAAATGTTAGGCCTGAAACCATAAAACTCCTAGAAGAAACATAGGCAGTAAACTCTGACATTGGTCTTAGCAATATCTTTTTTTGATATATCTCCTCGAGCAAGGGAACAAAAGAAAAAATAAACAAATGGGACTACATCAAACTAAACTATTTTTGCACAGTGAAGGAAACCAACAAAGCAAAAAGACAACCTACTGAAAGGGAGAAAATACTCACCAATTATACACCCAATAAGGAGTTAATATCCAAAATATGTAAAGAACTCATACAACTTAACAATCCAACTTAAAAATGGGCAGAGGACCTGAATACACATTTCTCCCAAGAAGATAAGCAGATGGCCAACAGACGTATGAACAGATGCTCTGCATTGCTGCCCACCAGGGAAATGCTTATCAAAACCCCAGGGAAATACCACCTCACACCGGTCAGATTGGCCATCACCAAGAAATACCAAGTGCTGGTGAGGATGTACAGAAAAGGGAACCATTGTAGTGCACACCGGTGGTAGGAATGTGAATTATTGCAGCCACTATGCAAAACAGCATGGATATTTCTCAAAAAATTAAAGAAGGAGCTGCCATACATTCTAGCAATTCTACTTCTGTGTATTTATCCGAAGAAAACAAAAACCCTAATTCAAAAAGCTATGTGCACCACTGTGTTCATTGCAGCAAGATACTGAAGCAACCTAGATGTCCATGAATAGATGAATAGATAGAGATGTATATCAATATATAGAAATATGTATAGTAATGGAATATTATTAAGCAGTTGTAAAGATTGAGATCTTGTCATTTGCAACAGCGAAGATGAACCTAGAGGGTGTTAAGTGAAATAAGACAAGGACAAATACCACATAATCTCACTTATGTGTGAAATCTAAAAAAAAACTAAATAAAATTTAGGAATAGGAAATGATAAAAAACTAGACTTAGAGCATTCTCTTATTTACAAGATTTCTGCTTTCAACTCCCATTACAGATGAGGAAACAGACAGAGGGAAATTAACTTGTGTTGATCCCCTGGCTCATAAGTGATAGAACTGGTAGCAGGACAGAGTTGGTAAAAGCCCCTGCCTGCTCAAGGGGCCTACGAGCTCTTCTAGTTAGGGCTTCAGAGAATGGTGGGTTGTTTTAATGAGTAAAATTTGAATGTTCTTTGATTCTCCTCAGAAGCAGCCTGAGATCAAGAATCAGAAAAGACTTGTAGATATGTGTGTCTCATGTTTAAACCTGTAACTTAGTAAAGTTTCTTCTTCCCCAGGGCGACCTGCGGCGGATGTGGTCTGAGCCATTCCACTCCAAGTCCAGCAGCTCCCGATTCCTGGAAGTATGATGGACCGCAGAGCGTGACCAGAATGGCCATCTTAGTCCTTCTGGCAATGCCTGGTTTTGTTTCCTCTTAGAGTTTGCCTGGTACTCGGAGATGTACCTGTTTAAGGAATTGACAAGTGACTGGATCTGGCGTTTGCAGGGAGCTTGTTTGTGGGAGCAAGGTGCTGGAGCCCTGCTTGGATCCTTCTCTCCTGCCCTTGCAGAGGGGGATCCCCTCCTGGAGTGACAGGCCCTCCCCAGCGCTCCTTCCTCCCCCGTTTTTCTGGATCTGCCCCAGACTTACCTGTGAGGGATGGAGATGGGACTGTTTAAAACTGACAGCGGCAAGGATCATTCTGTACCTTTCGAACACTAAAAGGATGAAAGACATTAGCAAACCGAAGTTTCTTCAGTGAACCCTCAAGAACTTTGGGACCAGTTTCCTGTGGGGGACTCAGTCTCAGAGAACTGAGACAGAAGTTCTTCTGTCGTTATCTTCTTCTTTCCTTTTTTGGATTTATTAAATATTTTCTGTGGTGTGAAGTGACTTATTAAATCCACAGACATTGAGTGACTTCTTACAATGTACACATAAGAATTGCTGTAAAGAGTTCATGTCCACCCAGATGTTGTGTTGGCAGTGAACGGGGGCACGGTTTTTATACATACACACACGCACATAGATATATATGAATAAACAAACTTAAAACCTGCTAAGATCATGCTGTGTAGCAGACAGGGGCTTGCTGTAATCGTTAGCATGTAGAGCCGTGTACGCTGGCTTTCTTGTACATGGATAAGCTGCTGTCTTTCCCTCCACGACTGAACATGCAGTTAAAAAACCAGTATAGTATTTGTACTGATAGACTCACGGACTTTAGGGGACTCCCATTTGGTTTTGATCAGTGTAGCAAATTAGGGATGAAAAGATAAACTTTTTTGGGCCTTTTCTTTTGTTTTTACAGGCTTCTCCCTCGCAGGGTTTTTAGTACTTTCTTCTTGAACCGATGCATGTATTATAGCAGCAGGTGTCTTTGTGCTTTCTGATCATAGTAATGTACTACTTGTAAATACATTTTTCTATTTTCTATTTTTTTGTATTTTTTTGGCATTTTGTTTCATTGGTGTGCTGTATTTTCCATGCCCTCACTCCTTTAAGAAAAAAAAAAAAAAGGAAAAAACAACACAATCCTGTCCTTGCTCTTGTGATTATAGTCTTGGTTTACCTGTGGTGACACCTAGGTATTGGGGACAAATGTCAGGTGCCCCTCTGAGATGCGCCCTGCATCCCAGGAATTGTGGCAAGAGCAAGCTGCTCTGTCCCCTGAGAATCCAACCGTATGCTGTGGTCTTTGCCGGAGAGCCAGCGTTCTGGTTGTGACGAGTGTGAGTGATGTCCGCTTGCCTTTGTCAAAACAGCCCCAGCCTGGTGAGAAACTGCCCACTGTTCAGAGGCAGAGAGATGCCCGGAATTGGTCTGCATACCTGACAGCAGAGGTTGAAGAAGGACCCGTGTCCTGCTTTCTCCCATGTGCAGGTGACCTGCCTCTGTCTTGACCTGTGTAATAAACTGGTGCGCTGTGGTTCCTGTCACTTGAAGGCACGGCGGGTAGAGCTCAGAGGCTGTGCGTGTCGTGTTGTTGGGAGCGTCAAGCGATCAGGATGGTGCGTTCTTCAAATCTCTGTGTGTATTCAAATCCTGCTGAGGGCTGTTTTGTTTTTTGTTGTTTGGTGGTTTTTGTTTCTGTTTTTTAATAAATGACTCCTTTCTAGACTTTGTCACCTCATCTTCACTTTTGGTTGTTGGTGCCAGAGCTCCCATCACCTCCTGCCTGCTGTCTGTCCTAGAAGACTGACGGGAAGACCCTGTCTGTCTCTGGGCAGGGCCACCTGCACCTCTGATTCGGTCCTAGAGATGTCAAGAGCTGAAGCGTCTGTCATCCACGGAACTCCCAACAGCCCCTGGGTTTGGTGAAGAGCAGGACACTCACGTACTCACCGCCTAGCCACTCCTTCCTCTGCCCTCCACGATGCACATGGCTAATTGGGGCGGGGGTGGGAGTCTTCCAAAATGACTGATGAAAGGCAAGCGGCGATAATGGTTAGAAATATTATCCTGCAGTGGGCATTTTAATTTTTCTAACTTCTCATACAAAAACTAAGTTCCAGGCAGAAGTAGTGTAACACTGTGTTATTCTCACTTCTGTGCAGGTTTAGCAGGGAAATACCCACACCAGGACTGAATGTAATTGGGCTTCAAGTTGCTGCTCTGCAGAGCTCTTAAAACTTGGGCAGAGGGACTGCAAACTGTTCCTTTTGTTTTTAATTAACCGCAGCCAGCCAATGCACAGGAATGGCCCCCGGTTCTAGAAGCCACACCCTTTCCTTTGGGGTGGGGGCTGCAGTGGAAGCACATGCTTTCAGGATCTCCCTACAGCTTCTCTCTTCTGCTGCCTGGCATAGCATGTTCTCTTTCTGGTTTTCTCACTCTGAGACTGGGGTTTTCTATGTAAGAAGTCTTTTGCATTAGGGAAGGCATGTATACAAAGTTCCAGCATGGACGCCCCCCTTCCTTCCTCACTGGTCTGAGGTTCTTCCCCCAGAGTGACTGCACGTTAGAACTCTTGCTTGTAGTGACTTTCTTCTTGCTAATCTGAGCTGATGAAGATGGGGCAGCAAAGTTTATCCAAAGCCGAGCAGGTGCCCTTACCGTTACTATAGCTTCTGCCTTTCCTGGATAAGGTAGCATCACAGCTCCGTGTGTAGGAACCAGTCAGACTGGGGTGGGCTTAGGGGAAGGGCTGGCTCTGTCTGAACTGCCTTTGGCGCCTGCCGGCACAGGCTTCGGTTAACCGGGCAAGTCACGTTAGCCACCAAAAAAGCACTAGCTCTGTACGGGTGGAGGGAAGGGAGTTCTGCTTGGCCAGTAAAGTGTTAAAAGTGGAACCTGCAGTGTCTGCGGAGCAACTCACTGCCAGCCAGATGCCGGGCTGTATATAGACATTTGTGTTTTGTAAAGCCTAACATTGACATCACAGCCTCGGAATGTCGCAGTTTTGTATATACATGAAGGGCACTCGTCAAGAATGTCAGCTGTGCAGTTCTCCATAGAAGCAGGGCAGACCGTGCAGGCGCAGAGAGAAACTGGCCCGTTCCGCTTCTGGTCACCCAGTGCATACTGGCCTGGACAGCGTCCTGCCTCCGCTAAGTCACATGCCTGGCAACATCCAACAACAGACTCTTCAAGAACAATGGCTCCTAACATAGGAGTCGGTACTGAAATGCTGCAAGTCTAGTAATGGAGCTCAGGCCACTTCCCTCTTCTGGGAGGGACAAGCCAGGTAAAAGCTTTTTAATCTAGAAATTTCTATGCGATTTGTGGACTGCTTTCTGTTTGCAGGATGAAACTCTTGACTTCACCCCGTGTGTGGAGCCTCTCCCAGAATAGCACTTTTCCTACTGTTGACTGTCAGCCATAATGTTTCCTCCTCAGTTTTTCTCTTGGGATTCAAAGCCTTTTCCCATCCATTTGAGGTCAGTCTGTCACGTTTCAGCTTAAGCTATGTCAGGCACCGGATGCTCCAGTCACCAAAACCAGCCATCCTGACCCCTACTCTAGTGCTCTGATACAAGGGTTGCTTTAGTATGCTCAACACGTAGGGAAAAAGAGGTGGCCCTTGTCCCCATGCACCAGGTTACTGGGTGATGCAACGTTGAACTTGGGAGTTATCCAGAGCTTTGTCCCCTCGACTCCGGGCCTTCCTGTAAGTAGCAGAGCCGGAATGCTGTGTCCCCGGAGAGCATGGTTACGAATGCTTCTTTTTCCTGGACCACTGGTGCAAGACAAGCCCGGAGCCCATGAAGGATGTGGGCCAGCATTGAACAGAGCACACGTGTCTACATACCACAGACCAGAAGTCTCACACCACTTAGAGCCTGGAGTTGACAGGTACTATGTGACCTTGGTCATACATAACAGTGTGCTGTAGAGTTCTGAGTCAAGGTATTAAAAATTCATGTGACAGACTCGGCCTCAGTTTACAGTTCCTTTAATTTGGACTTTTTAGTCAGTTCCTGAAGTTCCAAAAAGTCTGTACCCTGTTGGGTAGACCCTGTAAAACTTACCAGTGGCTCACAAGTGGACAGAGTCCTGAAATAGAGGAGGCTGTGTGCTGGTGCCAGCCAGCCGCCATCAAGCCCTGGGATTCTCGGTGGACCCAAGACAACAAAGGAATGGGAACTAGACTTGAGACGGGGGGTCGGGAGTCTGCCAAGCTGTGGGTGGTGGCTGCTGCCTTGTGAGGAATGCAAGATAGGAAGTGGGTGTCCAGAGGGCGGCAAGGTGGCCGCTTGCCAGCATTGTAGCCTCAGGATTCTGGGTGCCAGCTCCCCTGCCTTGAGAACCGTCTCGTTCCTCATCAGCTTTCTAATGAGAGCTCGCTCGGCCTGCCTGGGTTTGCTGGGGGCCACCACGTGAGCCTAAGCTTCGAACTTTGTAGTTGAAGCAGAAGCCAGCTTTCAGAAAGAAGGCTGGACAGACCTATAGATGGAGAACAGATGACAGCCCTATATGCTATTTACCAGCCTTCATGGAGTCAGAGTACAAGTAAAAGAATCAGTTTAAACAGGCGTGCGCACTTGCAATGATCAAACGGCCACAGCTTCTAGAATACTTCCAATTCACCCCTGAGGACCTTGGTTATCACCCCGTCGCTTAGGGGTGAAGGGAGGGCTGGCACTTGGATCCTAGTCCAGGCTTTTAAAACAAGTGCACCTTCAGGCGTGATAGGGTCTTTACAGTAAGCCTCGGCCAGTCCAGGGTCCTGACGTTTTCCTTACACACTTGAAGGACTTCGTACAATGGGGGGATGATGGGCGAGCCTGTGTAGAGGTTCCCCACGTCCATGTGTCCCAGGGTGTCCCTCCACCGCCACAACTCCTTGAGGAAAGGCTCAGCCACTGTGTCTCACCCTGGTCAGAGCCAAGGAGCCACCTCCCAGAGCCCTGAGGGCACCCCCTCAAGCCAGCATTGGCAGGTCGGCTGGGGCCAGTGACGGTGGTTTTGCAACTGGGACCGAGCAGAACACTCAGCACAAGCCCTGAGCCAAGTGCAGGGCGCAGCGGCCCTGGACGTGCTCTTGCCGCGTCAACGCCATTGGAATAGGTTCTGCCTAATGGGTCCTGAAGAGTCCTTGCTTAATGCCTCATCAACCTCTAACCCGGTTCTACAGACAAGTGGTGACATTTTTTTCCCTATACGTTTGATTTTCTTCCACAATAAATGCTACCTCTGCCCTGTCGCTTCAGTGTGCTTAGAGACCTGCTGCTTCTTTTGAGGGAAGAGGGAGCGGCCGCTCTGTGAAGCGACCGCGTCGGCCATTTGAGGGCCTGCGTTCTCAATCTTTAGGTTTTTCTCAGACACCGTTGGATGCAAAGACTCAATGGACCGAACCCCCAGCCTATTTTAAAATGAAGAGCGGTGTCATTCTCGGCCTCGTGGCGCAGGTCCGCCAGGCAGGAGAGGGACCAGGAGCGAGAGCAGGCGGAGGGTAAGAGCAGACTCGAGCACCGCCTTCTGAGGAGCCTCTAAGCCCTGGGCCGAGGCGGAGACATCGGCGCCCGGGCTGCCACTGCCGAAGAAGATTAATAATTGCTTGAATGACCCGGTCCCGGATGAGCAGAGGAGTAGCCTGAGAGTTACGGGGAAGGATGGCCCTGGCCTTGGACCAACTTCTGTGGCTGGTAATGTGGCTGAGGACGCGACCGCCAGGCTCAGCAAATCTGAGAGAATGCGAAGCCAGGGAAAGGAGCAGCCACGACTCGGAGAGCTCAGAGAGCTAGGACGGGGCCCCCGCGGGGAAATTGGGTGGCGAGAGCCTCAGCAAGCGACGGCCAGGCCCCCGAACGCCTCACTAAGGGTTAGCAGGCTACCGAAGAACTCACCAGGCCCCCCAAATCAGCCTGCACGTGGTAGAATAAGCCCTAAACACTGGTCTTAACCGTCGTACTTCCTCCTCATCACAGGATTACAGATTGACCTTACCCTCAGAAAACGGGTAAGTCGTTAAACACTCCATGGTGGCTTCCTGGCCTGTTATTGCGCCAAAATATTTTAAGTCCAGCCACTGCCCAGAGCAGATATTGTTGCAGCAGCCTTGACCCTGGCCTTCCCAAAGCCAGTGGGTATTCCACGTCGTGGGCCAGAATGGTGGTCAGTCATCTCGGGCTTGGAATGAAAGTCCATGATATGACACAGGCAGGGCAGATTTTGTTACCCAGTTTATAGACCACCGGGAAACAAAGTTGCAAGGTCAGCTCGTTCGCCCCAGGTCCTCCTGCCTGCAGAACCCGAGCATATTGCCCAGGTTATCAGAAGCTAATCACACCCCGGTTTTGTAAACATCACTCGTTTGGCTTAAACAGAAGCGAGGGAGTTTCCGTACACAGGGAAGGACCACCTAGTCCCTTGGGAAGTGGGGGCCACGACCCTGTTGGGAGGCAGGGAAGCGCTGGAGTTGGGCTGCCTGAGCCCTGCACTGACCCCGCTGTCCAGAGGTGCACACAGAGACCTTCATGCCAGCGATGCTGTGGCAGTGGGACTACTCGCTAAATGAGGCCCTGACTTGCACGAGTTGGGAAAGAGGGACCAGGATGTATACCTGCTGGGAGGCTGGGGCCAAACAAATAGACCCTCTCTGAGGCACTGGAAGCAACCAGATTTCAGTGTTAAAACTGCGGGCCCCTCACTGTTGTCGTAAAACAATGAGCCATGAAAACAGCTGTCGACTGCTGTTCCAACCTTCAGCAATAGCGGGCTGTAAGTCAAACCAATCCTCCTGCTAAAAAATAACTTTATCGATAAAAACGTCTTTTGAAAAGCGATGGAGGGGGTTCTGGGGGCTACTGATGAAGGAAGCCCTATTCACCAACCATTCTACAAGTGACAACCATAAATTCTCAACAAAATATATAAAACAACTATGTTAAGGCGGCAAAGAGCAACCAGATTCCCGAGATCACCACGGGGAGTTGACAGTTGGAAGGGAATGGCACCGGGTGAGTGTCCCATTTTATGGCTCCTGCCGAAGGGCCGGCCCCAGTTGGCACCACGTGGACACTTAAATAGGAACCTGCAATCTCACTGGCGTCAATAACCAAAGGGAAGGGTTCAGAATGACCACAGCACCTAAAAAGTAAGGGGATAAATCCCAGAAAGGAGAGAGGGAACCCCACCTTCTGTGTATAAGCTCAGCCCAAACCTGTGATCCCTAAATACACAGGTTAGACTTCCACCAGCTAAAAGAACGAAAGAAATTTCAGAACAAATTAACTGCTTGCAAGAAAGTGTGATCCACACTCAAAAGAAAAGGCAATAATAGAAACTGACTTTGAAATGACCCTGATGTTAGAATTAACACTCAAGACTTTGAAGCAACTATTACATTATACCCAAGAACATAAAGGAAAAATGCTTATAATGAACGAACAAGTAGGAATTGGCAGCAGAGAAACAGTAGCAAATAGAACCAAGTAAAATTCTAGAACTGAAAAATTTAATACCGGAAGTAAATTCAATAGATAGGATAATAGCACATTGAAGATGACAGATTAAAGAATGATTAAGCTTGAAAGACTGGGAGTTACAAACCTCTGTAAAGAATCAGTAAGCACTTTTGGCCTTATGGGTCAAAGGTCTCCGGGTCAAAGGTCTCCATCGCAACTCTTCATCTCAGCCCCCGCAGTGTGAGAGCAGAGGCGGCCTGGGGCTGGCCAGTTCCTCAAGCCCTGAAACAGAGCGATAGGCACCTCGTCTGAAGAATGGAGAGGAAAAAAAGGTTGAAAAGATTATCAGAGCCTCATTGACTTGTGGGACAATATCACAACAGTCTAACATACATAATTGCAGTCCCAGAATGAGGGGAGAGAAAGACTTAGGAAGACATTGGAGGGGGTGGGGGCGGGTAATGGCCACCTTTTTCCAAATTTGGGAACGGCCCAAGAATCACAGCAAACTGCAAGCAGAATAAATACAAAGAAAACCACACCCAGAAATTTCATGGCCAGACTACTGGAAACTAAAACTAGAAAATCTTGAAAGCAGCAAGATAAAAGTGACACATTTACATGGGAGGACGACAGCATAATTGTATGAAATACCGCAAACGTCTCATCAGAAAGCAGAAGGACTGGAAGACAATGTACTGACATCTTTAAAGATATGAAAGTAAAACATGTCGGCCCAGAATTGTACATCCAGTGAAAACATTCTTCACACATGGTGAAATATTGCCGTTTTCACATAAACGATAATTAAGAGGATACGTGCCCTGCAGACCTGCGTGACAAGAATCACTGGAAGTTCTTCAGGCTCCACGGGAAGTGACACCAGAGAGGAATTCAGATTTACAGGAAGTAATAAGATAACCAGTAAAGTAACTTTTCCCACACTGTAGCAGAATGGTCTGTGTGGCCACGTGAGTATGAGTTGACAGTGTGTGATTTCCAAGGCTGGGTTATAAGAGACATTGCCATAGGTGTGCAATCTTCACAACCTTGGATTATGCAAAAGTTTCTTCAGCTATAACACTTAAGGCACAAGCAACCAAAGAAAAAAGTAGATAACTAGACTTCATCAAAGGACTCAATCAAAAAAAGTGAAAAGGTAGCCCAACGAATGGGAGAAATTATTTGTAAACTGTGTATCTGATAAGGATTGTGTATCTAGACTATATGAAGAACTCTTACAACTCAACAATAATTTGCTCATTTAAATAGGCAAAAGATGTGAATATTTTTCCAAGGCAGACATGTGAATGGTGAGCAAGTACATGAGAAGACGCTCAAGAACATTAGTCATCAGGGAAATGCAAATGAAAACCACAGTGAGGTACTGCTTTCCTCCCGTTATGATGACCACAGTTTTAAAGAACAACGATTAGAATTAGTAAGGATGAGGAATTGGAACTCTCATATATTACAAGTAGGATTATAAAATGGCACGGCTGCTTTGGAAAAAAGTAAAGCAGAGTTACCATCCAGTTCAACAATTCCCCACCCAGTTAAGTATATGAAAAAGTTGAAAAAATACACCTACACAAAAACTCATACACGGGTGTTCATGGCAGCATTTTTCATAAAAACCAAAAAAATGGAAACAAGCCACATGTCCGTGAGCTGACAAATCAAACAAAATAACTGTCCATCAGTGTAGCACTATTCAGCCATAAAAAGAACACACCACTGGCACAGGCGACGACATGGGAGAACCTTGAAAACATTATGCGAAGTAAAAGATGCCAGTCACGAAAGGCCTCATGAAATACGATGGCATTTATACAAAAAGCCAAAAACAGGCAAATCCTTAGAGACAGGAGATTAGTGGCCAGCAGAGGCCATGGGGAGGGTGAAATGGGAGTGATAGCTGACAGGCACGCAATTTCTTGAGGGACGATGGAAGTATTTGGGGATTAAATGATTCCACAGCTTGGTGAATATTCTAAAAAACCTCTGAACTATATATTTTTAAAGGGTGAATGTTTTGGTATGTGAATTATATATCAATTTACTTTTTAAAAATGGCTTTTCCATCTTAATTTCATGGATCACTCACAGTGGGGGGAGTTAAATGCCGTGTCATGCAGACACTCAAGCTGCCGTATGGAGAGGCTCACGTGGTGAGAAACTGAGGTCTCCTGCCAACGAACGGCCAGTATCAAATTGCTGCCATGTGAGAGTTCTAGGAAGCAGACCCCCGAGCCAAGCCTTCAAATGACTCCAGTCCTGGCCAATATTTTGACAGAAATCTCATAAGAAACTACAAGCCAGGACCACCCAGCTAAGCCAATTCCTCACAGAAAGTGGAAGAAAATAAATGTTTATTCTTTCAAGTCACTGAGTTATGGGGCAATTTGTTATGCAGCAATAGATAACTAATACAGCTGGCAATAGTAAATATGTAGATTAAATATAAAAGACTTTTCTCTTAATTTAATGTACATACAACTGAGCAAAAATTTTAACATTGCATAGTGGGGTTGGTAATGTGTGAAGATGTGATACCTATGACAACTACTGCATAAACTACGGGCGGGTGGGGGTGAATGGACTTACACAGTTGCAATAGTTTTATACTTTTGTGATGTGGTAAAATATTAACTCTAGGTAGACTATAAAAGTTAAGGATATATCCCTGACTGGTGTGGCTCACTGGGTTGGGTGTCACCCTGCAAACAGAAAGGTCGCCAGTTCAATTCCTGGCCAGGGCACATGCCTGAGTTGTAGGTCGGGTCCCCCACTGGGGGCGTGTGAGGTAATCTATGGATGCTTCCCTCCCTCTCTTTCTCCTTCCCTTCCCCTCTCTCTAAAAATAAATCAAATCTTTTCTTTTTTTAAGTTAAGGGTGTATTGGGTTGGCCAAAATTTTTGGGTTTTTTTTCTATAAGATGGCTCTAGTAGCACCCAGTTGTCTTAAACTTCATTTGAAACAATTTTGTTAAATTGTATTGTGACAGCTGTCATATATCAGTGTGTATTTTTAAAAAACATCAAAATTGGTGAATTTTTGTGTGGCCATTTTAATATTGAAAATGGAAGGAAATATGTAATATTTTTAGCATATTATGCTTTATTTCAATAAAGGTAAAAATGCAACTGAAACACAAAGATTTGCACAGTGTATGGAGAAGGTGCCGTGACTGATCAAATGTGTCAAAAGTAGTTTGCAAAGTTTCGTACTGGAGATTTCCCTCTGGACGATGCTCCACAGTCGAGCAGACCAGCTGAAGTTGACAGCAATCGAATTAAGACTGTAACTGAGAACCATCAGCATTACACCACGGAGGAGGTAGCTGACATACTCAAAACATCCAAATCAATAAAGTTATTGGTGAAAATGAAAAATGTGTCCTTTATTTTATGGAAAAAACTAAACAGATTTTTGGCCAACCCAATGTACTGTACTCCATAAGACAAATACTTTTAATATATAAAATGCAAAATGCATAGCTAAGAAAAGCCAAGAGGAATTGAAAAGGAATATTTAAAAATATTTGATTAACTTCAAGAAATAGAGAAGTAAAATACAAATAGAAAACAAATAGCAAAATGACCAACGTAAATCCAAATTAACAACGCATTAGAAGGGTCATACGCCATGGTGAGGTGGGACTTATTCCCGAAATGCAAGAATGGCTCAACATCTGTGAATCAGTCAGTGTGATCCACTGTATTAACAAAGTCGAAGGGGAAAAAATCATAAAATCATCTTGATAGATGCAGAAAAAGCACTTGAAAAAATTCAACATCCATTTATGATGGAAACTCTCAACAAAGTGGGTACAGAAGGACTATATCTCAACATAATAAAAGTCATATATCATAAGCCCCATAGCTTAACATCACACTCCATGGTGAAAGCTGAAAGCTTTTCCTCTAAGATCAGGAAAAAGAGAAGGATGCCCATTCCTGCCACTATTATTGAACATAGTATTGGAAGTCAGAGCAAAAATGCAAAAGCCAGTCCTCAAATTCATGGGAATTGCATAGGGGCCCAAATAGCGGAAAAAACAAAAAAATCTTGAAAAACAGCACAGCTGGAAATTCACACCTCCCAAATTAAAAATTCACTGCAAGCTACTGTAATTAAAACAGTATGATGCCGGCATCAGAACAGAGACTAGATCAATGGAATAGCACAGAGTCCAGGATAGAGAGTCCAGAAATAAACCCTCATAAAACACGGTCAGTTGATTTTCGACGAGGGTGCCAAGGTCATTCGGGGGGAAAGGGAGCCTTTTCAACAAATGCTCTGGGAAAACTGAATACCCATGTGCCAAAGAATGATATTGGGCACTTACCTTATGCCATTTTCAAAAACTAACTTAAAATAGATGGAAGTCCTAAACTTAAGAACTAAAACTATAAAACTCTTTAAAAAATTGGATAAAATCTTCATAACATTGAATTTGCTAACAGCTTTATGGATATGACACCAAAACCACAGGCGACAAGAGGAAAAACAAACCAGATAAATTGGTCTTCATCAAAATGAAGTACTTTTGCATATCAAAGGATCCTGTCAAAAAAGTGAAAAGACAACCTACTGATGGCAGAAAATATTTTCAAATCATGTATCCGATGAAAGGTTGATATCCAGAATACATAAAGAAGTTGTACTATTCCACAACAAAAAAAACAACCCAATGTTAAAAATGTTTGAGTAGACATTTCTCCAAAGAAGAGGCGCAAATGGCCAGTAAGCCCATGAAACTGTGCTCAGAGTCAGCAGAGAAACGCAAACCAAAACTACAGTGGGACGCCGCTTCACACCCCCAGTTAGTGTGACTGTTGTGTTAAAACACGCAGAAAATGTGTTGGTGAGGAATTGCATTCAAGAAATTGGAACCCTTGGGCACTGCTGATGGGAATTTAAAATGGTAAGGCTGCTGCAGAAAACAGTTTGGAAGTTTCTAAAGGGTAAATATAGAACTGCCACTGATCCAGCAATTCCTCTCCTAGGTGTATATTCCAAAAGAACTGAAAGTCTGAACTCAATATATGACTGAACAAAATGTGGCATATATAATATTGGGTTGGTCAAGAATTTCATTTAGTTTTTTCTGTAAGATGGCTCTAGTAGCGCTTAGTTCTCTTTAACTTCATTCAAAACAGTTCTGTTAGAGTGTATTGTGACAGCTGTCACGCCAGTGTGCATTTAAAAAAATCAAAATTGGCCCCAGCTGGTGTAGCTTAGTGGATTGAGCACCAGCTTGCGAATCAAAGGGTCGTTGGTTCCATTCCCAACCTAGGACGCATCCCTGGGTTGCAGGCCAGGTCCCCAGCAGGGGGTGCTCAAGCAACCACGCATTGATGTTTCTCTCTCTCTTTCTCCCTTCCTTCCCTCTCTCTAAAACTAAATAAGTAAAATCTTTTTTTAAAAAAGTATCAACAATCACAATAAGTTTAAATGCTCCAAACACCGCAATTGAAAGGCAGAGATTCTCAGATGGGATTTTAAAATTGAGGCCCAATTATGAGAAACCAAATATAAGAAGACAGAGATGAAAAGTAAAAGGGTGGAAAATATACATATATCATGCTAACTGGAGCGGCCATGTTAGTGTCAAAGTAGATGTCAGAACAAGGATTATTACCAAGAATAAAACAAATCAATAATAATAAATTGGATAATTTATCAAAAGTACACATTAATCCTAAATTTTTATGCAGCTAATGTAAACTTCAAAATACATGAAGTAAAAACTGATAGATATAAGAGGAAGACAGTCTCATCCACAGTAAGAGTTGAGATTTCAATATCCCCCTCTCAGGAATTTATAGATCAAGTAAATAGAGAACAAGGACATAGAAAATTTAGACAATGCGGTCAACTGCCTCGGCCCTAATTAATATTTCTAGAACTCTCCAACAACAGAATACATAGTCCTTTTAAGTGCACAAAGAATATTTACTAACATAGACCGTCTTCTGAGCCATAAAATAAGTCAATAGCTGAAAAAGGACCGAAGTACTACAAAGCATGTCTTCCACCACAGTGAAATGAATTAAAAAATCAGTAACAAAGATCTAGAAAATCCCCAAATGTTTGGAAACTAAACAACTAACTTCTAAATAACCCATTGGATCAAAACGGGGTAACTCTCTCCCATACACACACACACCCCCCCAGGAAAACAACATTTTGAATGGACAGAAAATGAAAACAATACACATCGAATTTGTGGGGCGCTGCCAAAGCACTGCTTAGAGAGAAGTTATAACATTAATTGCTCGCATTTGAAATGAAGAAAAGTCTCAAATAAATTACCTTTCTATCTTAATAAACTAGACTAGGAAGACCAAATAAACACAAAGTAAGCACAAGAGGAAGTAAAAAAGATAACAGCACAATATCAATGAAATCAAATATAGGAACGTAACAGAGAAAAGTTAATTAAACCAAAAGCTGATTCTTTGAGATCAATAAAATTCATATTTAACCGAACTGAGTAGGAGGGGAAAGACACAAATTACCAATATCAGGAATCAGAGTGGAACATACCACAGATGATTTTATTTATATATGTTGATGTTTCTCTCCCTCTCTTTCTCCCTCCCTTCCCCTCTGTCTAAAAATAAGTAAATAAAAAAAATTTTTAAAGAGGTTAAGAAACATAGAAGGTAGAATGAGAAGGTCTGACTTGCCTCTACTAAGAATTCCAGGTGGAAATCACAGTGCCAGGGTCCCAGGCTCTGAGAACTGGAAGAGAAGAATGATCATAAAAGCCAGTACCCTCTGTGCCAAGGATGCTCTGCGTGCTGTTTACAGCACACTCGTGAAAGCAAATACCAGGAAGCTATTCACAGGCACAAGGCAGATCTGTAAGTACTGATACCAGGCGATCCTCAAGATACAGTGTTCACTGGACGGCGTGCAGTGCAGAACAGGTGGGCCTCTCTGTGAGAACGTGATACCAACAGAAACCCTCACCCTTGCACAGGCTTCTGTGGGAAGTTACAAGATTGGGTAACAGTCATTGCTCTGCGGGGAGGCAGGGCAGGAAGTTAGTCCGACTGCACTATGAACACGTCTTTTCTTTTTTAAGATTTTATTTAATTTTAGAGAGAGGGGAAGGGAGGGATAAAGGGAGAAAAGCATCAGTGAGACAGAGAAAGATCAATCGGTTGCCTCTCACACATCCCCCGACCAGGGACTTAACCCACAACGCAGGCATGTGCCATGACCAGGAATCAAACCGGCAGCCTTTCACTTTGAAGAACGATGACCAACCAACCGAGCTACGCTGGTCAGGGCATGGGCACTTCTTTTCTGTTTGAGTTTTTAAATTTGTGCCTGCATTAAGTAATTTTGAAAAAACTTTTCTTAAAAGAAAATTTTGCCAAGCAGCGGGAAACAGCCACCGGGGTCATTGAGTGTACACCAGAGGGTGTCCGTGTCCCCAGGAAAGCCCTGCTGTTGCTGACCACAGACTCCAGGCGGAGAGCCAGGCTCTTGGCCTGCACTTCCCTGGGGCTAGACGAGGCTGCCAGAACTGTCCACCTCCCAGACACCTACTCCTGTGGTGAAGAGGGAGGAGCCAGGCCAACCCACCTCCTCCTCTTTCCCATGGAAGGAAATTAAGGTCATAGAACGATGTAGCTTGTCATCATTCCTGAATGATGATACACGATGCAGTAATAATTGACTGGGACGAAAACCCAGGGACAGGACAGCAGAGGCCTGCCGGGGAAAGGCGGAGAGGGAAGCAGAAACATGTGGTTGGGCCCTGGCTGGTGTGACTCAGTGGATTGAGCGCCAGCCTGCGAACCAAAGGGTCGCCAGTTCAATTCCCAGTCAGAGCACATGCCTGGGTTGCGGGCCAGGCCCCCAGTACAGGGAGCACAAGAGGCAACCACACATTGATGTTTCTCTCCCTCCCCTCCTCTCTCTCTAAAAATAAAATCTTTAAAAAAAGAAAAAAAGAAGTGTGGTCGGTCCTGCCTTCTGAGAGAAGTCAATATCCCATTCCATTTCTGAAGAGGAGAGCCTGGAAACACAGGCCTAAGTATATTATTAAAGCTGAAGATAGCAACAGGAAGAACTAAAAATGTCCTAATTTTCCAAATTACCCAGGGGAAGACATCACAGCAAAAGATAAAGAGTAAAGAAAACAAGAAGGGAGCATAAAAAAGGTGATCGTGTGAAAAAGGTGAAAGTTAAGATTATGAATCCACTCCTAATGGAGGTAGGATAAACTCACTCAGGAAAAAACTCATATTTGACCAAAAGGATAAATCCAATCACTTATAAGTGACTCAAACTTCCAAAGTAAAACCTTGAGGAAAAATATACTAAGAAAATATGCGCTACAAGAAAGCAAAGACATGATATTCATACCCAACCAACCTGAATTTTGGTAAAAAGCATTAAGCACAACAAAAGTTTCCCAAAGTTGAGGACCCGGATCCACACGGAATGTCTCATTCTCCAACCCGGACTGGGAACCGGGGTTACTTTTAGAGAGGAGAATGCAAATCAGGATCAAACATAGGGACTGTCCATAATTTTGAAGACTTCATGACAATGGTTTCAGTTATTACTTCGATAAAAATTAAAATATTAAAATCTGACATTGTTATGAACCTTTGTGGACAAACATATAAAACTAAGTAAAAATACAAGACAAGAAACTGATAGAAATAAAAATGTAGCTGAATAACTACACAATTTCTTTCGGTCCTTAACAAAGCAGTTGGGGGAAAAAAACTGTGAATAGAAATAAAAAGCTCTTCCTGCCTAAGACGGACCTGGAGCTCTCCCAACACCACCTCTAACCATTGTGTCCCTCTTCTGCACGAATGACACCACCATCCCTCCAGCCGGACAAGTCCTCTGCCCCCATGCCCACTCGGTCCCTCACTGGCCCCTTTCCTTTTAACCTCCTAAATACCCTTGGGAATCGCTGCTTCCCAAACTTGTGTGGAGAAACAGAACTGAAAATGTGACTCGCTGACCTCCAGCATCAGGGTATGTAATGACCAAGAGCCCCAGCCGCTGAGCTTTGAAACCCATGGGCCTCTCCCAGCTGAGCGCACAAGAAACAGGAATACTGAGTCAGGCCGGTTCCTGGGAAGAGCAGGACTCCTCTGACAGCCAACGCGGGCTTGAGGAGTCCCCGACACCTTGGCAAAAACTTCCTTAGGCTGCACGGCCCGACTAGGGCACTGCCCTCTGTCCTTGACGTCTGCTCTCGTCCACAGGTGCTGTTACATCTCAGTATAATGGCCCTTCCAGCCTGACTGGCTTCCTCGTTTTCTCTCACACACGTATATCCCCCCCAAAAAGCCTTTCACATTTAATCTCATCTCGGGGTGCCACTTCTTGAAGGTTCTGTACCAATAGGAGACCTTGCGAAGGGATGGTGCCAAGAAAAACATGGAACTTCCAGGACATGTGATGTGTATAAACACGCAGAAAATAGAATCAGAAGTTTTTTGTACTCTTTTGGCAAGATTGGGGAAATGAGTGATAGATACATAGAACTAAGCGAACAGAAGTGAGGCATTTAACTAACTCCAGGAAAGAAAACAAACACTGTGGGGTGGGGCGGGGGAAGAAATCACCTACTGTCTTAGCTGTGGCAATAAAGGACATGGTCACAATAATGTCAACACTAAGTCCTGACTAAGCCAAAAATGGTGACATGACTGAGCATGTGGAGGGAGAGGAGGTGGGAGAATGGGTTCGGGAAAAAACGCTAGAATTTCAACCTTTTTAACTGGGACATGAACATATAGAATCCAAAAATTATAACTAAAGAAATAGAATAAACAGCATACGTATATCCACATCAGCACTGATCTATTTTTAAAGAGCATAAACACGCAAAGACTGGAAGAGTTCGGGGAAGCGAGAAAGGGGAGGCAGGGGACCGAGGGTTTTGTTACAGCCTTGCAATACCATTTAATCTTTGTACATTTTACTGTAAGGAAAAAAATTAATATAAAATAAAAACATTACATCCCAAAACCTGTAAGAGTTATGCTGATGAAATTTAAGGTCTACACACATACATGGTCTGTTTCCTGGGAAAACATAAATTAACAAAACTGATCCTAGCGAAAGCAGGAAAAAAGAACCAGAAGCTACTGTGTCTAGAACAAATAGAAAGAGCAGTTAAAAATCTGCCCTGCATGAAAATACTCCATATGAGGCTACAGTGGTGCTTGCGCACTGTTATACGTTTGTCCAAACCCACAGAGTGTACACCAAGCGTGAACCCCAGTGTAGACGATGGACTTTGGGGGACAATGATGCGTTGATGTAGGTTCATCCACTGTAACAAATGGATCCCCAGTGGGCAATGTTGATAATGAAGGAAGCTAGAGCGTGGGGGGTGGGGGGAAGGGGTATATGTGAAGTCTCCATATTTTCTTCACCATTTTGCTATAAATCTAAAACAACTCCTTAAAAATTAATGTTCTTTAAGATGTTATGTATTTTTACAGAGAGGGGAAGGCGGGGGCAGAGAGAGAGAGGGAGAGAAACATTAATGTGAGAGAGAAACATCAATCAGTTGCCTCTCATACGTACCCCAACTAGGGACCGAGCCCACAACCCAGGCATGAGCCCACAACCCAGGCATGAGCCCTGACCGGGGAATCACACCAGTGGCCTTTTGCTTGGTGGAATGATGCACAACATGCTGAGCCACACCAGTCAGGGCAAAAAATTAATGCTTTGAAACTGAATTTTTACAAAATGATCTGCCCCCGTCCTTAAAAAAGTCATGACAAGCGTCCATGAAGATACAGAGCAACTGGAACTCTGTCATTGTGGGTAGGAGGGTAAATTGGTACAACTGCCATGGAGAAACGTTGGGTGGAAGCTAGTAAGCCCTGCATGCCTTATGACCGGCAATGCCAGCCCCTGGCACACACCCCACAGGACTGAGTGATCGTGTCCACCCAATGACGTGGGCAAGAATGTCCACACCAGCTTGACTTAGAAAACACAAAGATTGGAAACGACTCCCAAATCCATCAACAGCAGAATGGGTAAATAGACTGTAGCATGTTATTATTATTATTATTTTATTTATTGGAGAGAGAGGGAGAAAAACATCAATTTGTTTTTCCACCTATGCATGCGTTCATTGGTTGGCTCTTGTACATTCCCTGACAAGGGATCGAACCTGCAGCCTTTCCATGTTGGAATGACACTCTAACCAACCAAGGTACTGGTCAGGATCATGACATGCTATTAAAATGAATATATAACTATAAATAAAGAATGAACTACTGGCTGATTCAATATCACAGATAAATCTCAGAGACATATATGTTGAGTGAAAAAAGTTAGACTCAAGAGAGTTCATATTGTATCACTGTATTCTATGAGCTTTGAATGCAGGCAAAACTGATCTATGACAATAGAGATGCGAATCGTGGTTACCTTGGGGTCACTGGAGCTCAGGAAGAACGCTGTGGCGTGCTGGAGAGGTTCTGTGTTCTCACCTGGGTGCTGGTTATTGAAGCACAGCCATGTGGAAAAATTCACGAAGCTGCACACTTCCAACGTGTAGGCCTTACAGGTTACAATTCATTTTTTTTAATGCAAAAATAAGGTATCAAGCCCAGACGGTTTTATGGAGAGTTCTTTAAAAAAATTCTATTGCTAAACTATTCCAGAGCACATAAGAAGTTGGAAATAGCCTAACTCTTCTCCAACAATGAAATAACCCAGACACCAGAACAGAATAAAATATGAAAACTTTATAGATCATACTTAGGAATATCAATGCAAAAATCCTAATTAAATATTAACAAGCTAATTATCAACAGAGCAAAAAGACAACCCACAGAATGGAAGAAAATATTTACAGATCACATATCTGATAATGGATTAATACCCAGACTATATAAATAACTCTTATAACTCAATTAAAAAAGAAAACACCCTAAACCCAAGCAATCAAAATTTTTTAAAAAGCACAGGACCTCAGTAGACATTTCTCCAAAGAAGATACACACGACCAATAAGCACATGAAAAGATGCTCAAAGTCCTTAGTCATTAAGGAAATGCAGATCCAAACCATAATGATAAATCACTTCATACCAAACTAAGATGGCTATCATTAAAAAAAAAAAAAGCGAAAACAAAAACAGAAACAGAAAATAACAAGTGTTGGAGAGGATGTAGAGAAGTTGGAACGCTTGTACATTGCTGGTAGGAATGTAAGATGCTGCAGCCGCTGTGGAAACCGGTATGGTGACTCCTCAAACAGAGAATTGCTGTGTGATTCAGCAATTTTACCTCTGGGTGTACACCCAAAAGAACTGAAAGCCGGGATTCAAACACACATTTGTACCTCCATAGTCATAGCGGCATTATTCCCAATAGTGAAAAAGTAGAAACGATCCCAAGATCCAACAGATGAGTAAGCAAAATGTATTATATGCACATAAAGAAATATCATTCAGCCCCCAAAAAGGGAATTCTGAGGAACGCAACAGCCTGGACAAGCCTTGAGGACACTATGCTAAGTGCAATCAACCAGCCACAAAAGGAAAAAATGCCATGTGGTTCACTTACGGGAGGTTCCCAGAGGAGTCGGCGGCATAGCGACGGACCATCCCAGGGTGGTTGCCAGGGCCTTAGGGAGAGGGAGGAACGGAGAGTTGGTGTTACATGGGTGCAGAGTTTCAGTTTGTAAAGAGGAGACAGTTCTGTAGACGGGCAAGTGGTGTTGTTGCCCAACAACGTCGATGTACTTAATTATCACTGAACTGCACACTGAAAAGCGGTTAAAATTATAAATTTATGTCATACATATTTTATACCACTTTTTTTCTTTTTTTTAGGAATATGTGTAGACAGGCAGGCCGGCCCCACAAGCAATCTCTCTTCTCTTTAGTGGGGGAAACTCTTGGGAGGCGGGGGAAAGGGTGGGGGAGGGGAGGGATCCTCCCGCTAAGGGAGGCTCGGTCAGTCACCTGGTGAGCGGGCAGAAACTGAGGTCAAGCCTGCGTCGTGGCTGACCTTCTGAAGTCTGATTTAATACTTCCTGGCATCCTTTTACACAACCGTTCCCTCACCTTCCTCTAGGCCGGGAGGCGTCATGGAGCCACCTGTCAGTGACTCAGGAAGTTTGCTCGGACCTTCATCTGCTCCCAGCAAACCTGGCTGCTCCTGCCTGGGGAGAAGCCCTGAAGCCCACCCAGCTCCCTGCACCTTCAGCATGGGCCTGAGCCCAGGGTGGGGACAGGGGCCCTCAGGAGCCCCACAGAGGGTGTCGGCGAGGCGCGTACCTGGAGC